>VWYH01003089.1:2487601-2605331 GCA_013399365.1 Pampusana beccarii | reverse complement strand
CGCGGGGCTGCCGGGGCGCAGCGCCCCCGGGCCGGCGCGGGGAAGATGCAAGTCACCCTGCTGAGCGGCGGCTCCCGCGGCCTGACAGCATGCGCGGGGCGGGCGGGCGCGCGCGGTAACGTCGCCCACGCGCGAACCACAGAGGGAACAGCAGACCCCATAAGGATAAAGCACCTTTTCCGTGGCCCTTCTCAACCTTTGAATCACCCCGTGTTAAGTAGGTGCCTGATAGGGCATAACCCAAACAAGCGCCTTGCGCCCTTCTCGGTCTGCGCTGGGAACAGCCGCCGGGACCCGGTTCCCACCCTCGCGCTGAGGCTGCCTCATTAATATTCTTTACCCCACTTGCCCATTGGCACAGTCTAATTGAAATGCAGAGAGAAGAAAAGTCTGTCATTTAAAGTGAGCTCAAGATGCAGGCAGCCAAGAAAACAAACCTTCCTTTTTCGCTCAGATTGCATTACTTTCTGTTGTATTGTCTTTTACAGCACGTTGCCCTCCTTTTTTATACCAGGTCCTTTGGCAGTAACTGGACCACTGCTAGGATTCATTCCCATTGATTTCAGCTTTTCCGGTGCAAGTAGATCAGGACAGCTTTGAAAATTAAAGATAAGAATTTATATTTAGTTTACCCTCATTTTGCATTATTAACTTGGAAATAATTAAATAACACCAGCAAAAACGTTGGCGCTTTAAAAAAAAAAAAATCTCCATCCACCTCCTTTCCATCTGTTAATTGCTGAAAACACAGCTCTCAATTATCTTCTTAACATCACTGGCCTACCTGCTTATTGTGTTTTGACTGATGTTGTTTTGCTGAAGCTTGCTTCTGCATCATTACCAAAATGAACATGTGGAGTTTTATACACACACATGATGAAGGGGAAAAAAGGAAAAAAAAACCAGTTAACTATAGAATCAACAACAAAAACTGATGAATTCTTTTTCCTACTTTCCTTTCTGCTGTTTTTTCTCTGTTTCCTGTTTCTAATGGTTGCTGCTTGCAACTGGAGGTTCTCTTGTTTTCCTTCTCTAGTGGCTTAAGGGCTCCACAGCACAGCACGGGAGTCAAAAGAAGGAAGAAAAGTGCTTGAGCTGTCAAGATGATCAGTTACTTCCAACTTTGATGTATTTCATAACTTGCAGCAAGGCTGCAAAGAGAGAAGGAGCAAGCTGTATTTCTTTGTTTTTAAATAACCAGTAAAATTACAGCCTAAACTGTGCGAAAATGGCAAAGAGAAGGATACAAGTGCAAAAACTGAAAACCAAAAAACACTCATTCAGCAGCCATTTAACCCTGGACATGCATAAGGTACAAGGCACTTGTTTTTCCCTTTCCAGATCTGAAAAATTCTTCTGCTTACAATTCTTTGTTATCTGATCAGTTAAGCATCGAGTCAATCTAAAATCTTCTTTGGATCTGCCTGCAAGTCCTCACATACTAGGAATTAACAACTGCAGAACTGGCAACTGGTACTGAAGGCAGAATCAACCCTCACTGTAAAGAAAACAAGTTTTAATTACTTGTCCTAAGATAGGGTGACTTCACAAATATCAATATATAGAAAAAAAAATAATTAAAAGAGCTTCTGTGATTTAGTCTTATGTGAAATGTTACATTATACAAGCAGAATATTTTTTTTTTCCACAGGTATTCCTGAGTTTCCTTCCCAAAAGACACTTCAGTAACCATAATACTGAACTAGGATCCAATCTCTGTATGTGACTTGCATCAGAAAATGAAAACCCCCACATTTGTTAAGGAAAGCAGTTACAGTGTCTCCTTGTAGCAGTGACAGTATATTGTCATTCTTCAAAAGCCACATGGGGTAGGTATGTATTTATAATGAGCTTGTGCTTAAAGGCTTCCCCTAGAAAAATGGGATTTAGGCTCTAATCACAATTACCTGTGATGTTCTTTGAGATTTGCCGTAGCTTCACGCATTGAAGTCACACTTCAGATAAACCACATACCTTAAAATATCAGAATCTTGAACATAACTCCTCATTTGCATTCTCAGACAAGTTGGACAGGAGCATCCAAAATCACAAGGGAGCTGAGCAGAGAGAGAGATTACTGAGACAGCGTGTGAGAGATCAGAGGCAATATGATTACAATCATATTTGCAATATGTTTGAAATATTTGTTGCAATAGTTTTTGCAATAGTTCGCAATAGTCCCACACCCTTAAAGCCCATGCTGCTGATGAACTGGAAGGCATTTGAGGATAAAAGTGTGGTATTACTGGGGTTTTATTCTTTTGTTGGGTTACAAGCATGCATAGCTCACATGGCTAGATGTGTTAGCTCTTCTTGATTAGAAACAATGCACTTGAGCTCCCTCAGCTGCACAGTCAACAGGGAATTTTCCCTTCTGCACTATTATCTGTTGAGTGGTATTGAATACTGCCATTCGTTATTGAATTTCAGTTAGACCTGGGTCATATGTGGTATCCAACACATCACCAGATTTGTGAGACTCTCCTGAGTTCTGATGCAAGTGCCCTAGAAGGTAGGGAGCCATGCCATTGGTTTGAATAGGACTTGAAACACTCCACTGGAAGACAGAAGGTCTATGAACTGTTATTTTTACAGTATAAACAAATTGTTTCACTTATAAAGTTTTATTTATTTTCTGCTGAATTTGCTGAAATATATGACTAGAATTCAATCCCTATTTTGGTATTATAAAATATCTTTTAAAATGACCTTACAATCCTATTATTCCCCCTTGTCAAGGATCTCAAAGCTCTGTACACACTGATAAATGGTGTTTCACAATACCTTTGTGAGATTGGAAAGACTTCCTTTGTGAGAACAGATCAAACATCAGGGCAGGTATGTGCCATCTCATAAGCACACCTTCCAGTTTAGAGGTAACAGAATCACAGGAGAGGTTAAGCCCAGGCAAGGCATTCTCTGTACTGCAAAATACTAAATCAAATGGTTCCTTTACCGTTTTGCTTAAAAGAGTCATTAGATGACAAAGTTACTCCGTCTTTCAGGCAGAATAAATTACTCAAAAACAATACCTCGATTTTGCAGTCACTAGGGAGATGGCAGTAAACATTTTCTGCCATGGACATAAAGTAATGCCAAACAGTACTTAGTACAGTATGCTGATCTGGGTTAGATTCTGCGGTATACTAGTTCCAGACAAAAATTTTGGCAGATTGAGGTAATCATCATATACTTTGTGCTTCTTGAGAGTAATCCCCACCCTTATATCTAGGCCAGCAACACTGTTAGGTGTAAGAATAAAAATGATAATCATTGGGATTCAGTAAACTGATACATATATATGAAAATTGAAATGATATTTCAGAAATTTTTGTATGTGATATAGCAGTATACTTTTTTCCTATAATTTGTATAAATGCTTTAATCTCTAAAAAGGCATCAAAAACATCTCTCAATCAATATGGTATTCGTTATTGGAAAGGCTATTTTATTTATCTTCTTAAATTTATAAAAAATAAATATTAACCATTCATGTATAAATGCAAGTGTCTGAGATACATAACCACAATACAATGCCTATGTAATTTTAAACATGTATGTTACTTTAATCTTACCTTATCTTAGTGAATAATGAAAAATAAAAAATAAAAAGCTAAAGAGGGAATTGGTTTTTTACTAAGTCCCTAGACTGGTTCATCATGCAGCTACATGGATGCTAATCTGAGCAAAAAGAAAGGATGAGCTGCCTCATTTTAGGAGCAGCTCCATGTTATGACTCAATTAATCAAGAAAATAAGATTTCTGTGAGAAGACTCAGGTCTGCAAAACCCCTCTAGTGACTGACTTTCTGCAAGACTGCACCCCAGATCCTTCGAAGAGGTGAAATTATTTTGAAATGCACCATTCAACAGTAGATGCTAGTGTAATAAACCAGGGAGCAAGAAAAATCTTATGCCCTTATGTGTTACCCCTGTCGTAAGTGCCTGAGCAATTTTTAGTCTTCAGGATATTCCATCTAACTATGACACTCCCAGGCTGGGAAGAGTTGTTGTGCTCATTCAAAAGCTGTAACTATCATACAGACTTCCTGATTGAAAAGCAGAAGTAAATGGCCAGTGCCAGCTTTATTTCAACTCTGTGTAGTCAGCTTTAAGTCGCTTTCCAAAGTGCACTAGGAAGTTCAGCAAGACAGGAGATTGAAACAGGCTTTGCCATCTTAGATATCAATTAGTCTTTTTTCTTTATCTTTTAATCTTTCTTTATACTTCTTGAACCTTAAAAATCACAGGAGGATTTTTAGTCTTCTCCAAATGCACTGAGATCTACCAAAATAATTAGTGGAGGGTCTTTTGGTCTATCAGGAGTGGCAAGACTTGCATCATCTTTTCAGAGCAGATCTTCCTTGATGGGACAAATGGAAGGCAAGCAGCAGAGAGCAGTGCAACACACACAGTTGGGACAGGAAAGCTCAGGTAAATAGAACTGGCTTATAACTCCTGGTTTGAGTGATTGGAAGGGGACATCTGCTTCTATAAAGAGCAATAGTTTTCTTCAGCTACGAATTCCCACTCTCACATCTATGGTGAGCTCACCTATCACAGCAGACTGAAAGTAAGTTTACAGCAAAACAAGACCTTTGCTCTGGGTAGACAAGACAGAATGTAGAAAATGAAAATATATGTTAAATAATTTCATAACTGTCTTTACATTTGCATTACTTGTACAAATACAGTCTGTTTTATCTTCCAGCTGTTCACTCAACCATTCTGTGGACTCTGGAGATGTTTTTCACGTGAAACAACACAAATTTGTGATGTTCATGTTCCAGGTGTCCAGCTTGGGGCAAGTAGAGCTTGTTTATTAACAGCATAGAAATATTCAGCATTTTGAAATATCGGCATGACAACATGGAACTACTTTGAAGTTCATTTTGTTTGAATATATTTTGAAGTTCAGAGACAAATGCTCTTCGATTGGTACAAAGAGGTTGATATTCAGAGAAAATTTTACATACATAGGGCTATCTACAATCAACCTTTTTTCCAGGAATACAAAGAAAGGAGACACTAGATTTCTGTCGGATTGTGTTGCCCACAAAATTGACATGTGGTGACTGTGCAGTCTGGAAATACCAGGAACCATTCATCAATAGCTGCCTTTGCTTTTGCGAAGGCCTCATCTCCCCTCTTCGCTGGCTAATATTTGCCATACTAAATGATGCTCAATAGCCAATGGACTTCACTAAGCCTCAAGGCCTCGTATGACTTCTGAGGGAATGTGCTTCTGCACGTCTTTTTCCCCCACCAAAACGCAGCCTGTAGACAGATGACACAACTAAGCAGTGATATTCCTATGTCTAAAACATTTAATTTAATTAGTTAAATTCTGCTTTTAGAGAGTCAGTAGCATGAAAGATTAGTAAAAACAAGCAGAAAGTTTAATGGAATACAGCATGACAAACAAGCGGAATACTGAGTAATGAGTTTTCCAGGCAAACTGGTTTAAAAGGTACTGTCTTTTGTTAACAGCCACAAGTCACTCTGGGGAAAAAAAAAAAAAAGGCAAAATACAGACCTTCAGACTGCCTGAGAACTGCTGGAGTAGGAAGTTCTGGCAGTGACAGATTTTGAGGAGAAAAAATTATAGTTTTTTTAAAAAGCTCCTACTAAGAGGGCACTGCAATTTATTTATTTTTTTTATTTTCAAGGGTGCTTTTCTGAAATCCTGATAAAAAATTTAAGCCCTTGCCATAATTTCAGTGCTGCTTAAAAGAATGCCCAGAATTTATTTAGCAGTCTGCCCAATAACTGCTGCTAGTCAGGAAAGCTTTTGTTGCTGATCCAAGATTACCCCCGTATCTTGGGTGGCAAAAAAATCTGCATTTTAAACATGATTCTGCCTCCTGGGACTTCAAAGAGTTTCCTCCTGTCTGTGACTAATGTTAACTAAAACACATGCGAAGCTGTTCTTCTATCACTAACAACAAATAATCCAAAGACAGTTTCAACATGAAATGTCTTGCCTACATTCAACAAGAACAACAAAAAAATCACATTGCTCCCTACAGAGTCGACACAAATGTAGCTTCTTTGTCTATGGAGTCTAGATGGTAAGATTTAGGAGGAAGAGCGTTGTGCTGTATCCCGTATTTATTAGAAAAAAAGCTATAAACCACATAATTGCTTAAGGCTGTAGCCGAAGCCTGTGACAGTTTGCTCACATTTTGCAAAAAAAGAGTGAGCTATTTATAAACATATCTGGGTTAAGTAATTGCCATTATAGTATTTTTATACATTTAAAAGAAGAATTTAGCTTTTCTGCACACTGCAGATGACAAATTATGCAGGATGAAAATTAAATCATAATAAAGACATTTGCATAAACAAACGGCTGGATTTCAGTACTTGCTCTGTGTATTGCTGTTTCCTAAATTGCCCCTTGCTGCACCAGCAGACAGGGAGACAGATCAGGAAGCTCCCTGGCTGGGCAGATAAGAACCACACCAGCTCCCCAGGACCTGGTTAGATGGATTATCAGCCAGTCCTGCTGGAGGAGGCTCAAGTACCCAAAGATGCACAAATCCAGAATGATCCTCATGCTCACCTAAGCTGTCAGTATGAGTCCTTCCCCTACTCTTCCGTGCTTCAGTGCACGAGATCTTTACATGAATGAGGCTTCTCCATCTCTACTCCCTTCCATACATGTAGGTGTCAAGCACAGCCCAGCACCTGAAAAAAAGCATCAGAGGTCAGCAGGCATCAGTCCCGCCACATTCCAGCAGTTACGTGCCCTGGGCTAAAATAAATAAATGGCAAGATAAATGGATGACACTTGGTGTAAACAGGCCTGATCTGCCTTCCTCTCCTTTCAGGCAATGAATCACCAGTGAAATGGAGGTGACTCACTAAGGGAATCCAAAGCATGCTGTTTCCCATGTGAGTCTGCAGTAGCCATCCATGCTCTGAAGGGGGAGAAAACTAGGCTGCATTTTAAAATTCATTTCCATGACACTGAGTCAAAACTGTAAGCGCAAAGTCATTTTTAAGGAAAAACAGCACTGCCCTCACATCTCACTAACATAATGAGAATGTATAAATAGTTGCACAGGGTGGATAGTTTGTGTCAACACAGTATTGTACTTGTGAGCATCTGGGTAGCAAATGTTTGACAGGAGAGAGCAACGGAGCAGCTGCTAGCAAAACATTGTGCTGCTGTCTACAAAAGTAAGCGCTGTGTTACCCAAGAGCTCTGGACAGTGCTATTAAAATCTGCCACACAAAAAGTGGTGCCCAGGGCAAGAGTTTATTAAACATCACCAAGATTATTTGAAAGCAGGGAACTTGTTATGTCCTTTTTAGTTGATACTGTGGTACCTAGCTTTCTACTCTGAGCTCTCACCAATGGTTCCCGCTATCTAACTAAGAACCTGGACAGGTCCTCACCTCAGCCTGGCCGGTTGCTGGCATGGGTGGACAGAGTTGTGTGACACATTTTGGGAACGTGGTAACAGGCTCTCCTCTCTTCCCTAGTGGCCCTCCACAGTTTTCTCGCCACACCGTCTGGCTTCAGAGGCTTGATCTGGTTGCCGTGCAAGTCTCCTTTTGGCAGGGATGTTGTGCAGGCACAGGGGTGGCTCCAGCAACTCCTTCCCCACTTCCTGGGGAACGCGGTACCGCGTGTCCTGAAGGAAGCTTTTAGTTGACCCTGAATCACTGCTGTATCAAAAAGCAGACATGAGCACAGCCAGAAGTTACAAACATGCCCGTTAGCCAGGGCAAGATCCTCCCCCATGCTGGCTCTCCCTAAAAGCCTGCATCTGTTCTCACAAACACCACAGGCAGAGGGGCCATCATCTAGGATGCAAGAGTCTGGAGAGACACAGAAGAAAAAAGTCTTTTTAAATCTGATTTGTCAATTCATGTAATTCCAGCTTCCAACTCCACACTCTGTACAAAATTCCCACTCCTCTCATTTGATTCTCACTTATTACAGGCAATGGTTGAACAGGTACCTCATATTGTCATATACTCAACCGTTTCTGGGTTTTTTGAATTACCTGTTTGCCCAGAAGGATTACTTACACAGAAAACTGTAGATGGCTCTTACAAATCCCAATCACAGTTCCTTTTCAAGGAAAAAAATGTAACTGAAAGGAGTCTCATTTAATTTTTGAAATTTTAAATGACTAGCAGGGGGGTCTGTTTCTATAAGTACCTTTCTATTGCTCTGAGCCTAAAGACTACATTATAGTAAGTATTCAACTAGAAGAGGAATCTGCCAAAAAACACCAACAGCCTACGTGCAAAAATTTGAAGAAAATATGCAAAGTAGTCTTTGTGCACTGTTTATACAACTCTATTAGAGATGTACCTGCAGCCCAATTTGGCACACTTGTAGTTTCACGTATTTTCACCATAGTAATTTGAATTTCAGAAAGCAGCTTGCTTCCCTGATTTTGTGTCGCTTAATCCAGGCCTTCATGAGTGTATTTGGAAAATGTGGGATGTCAAATTCATTTTTTCTGCACAACAGCAGGTCTATCTTTAATTCAGGTATAAACATAGTATTTCCTCAAATTCATTCCTATCCTGTATTAAAAACCAAACAAACAAAACAAAAAAACCCAAACAAACAAAAGCAAACAAACAAAAAACTAAAAAAAAACCTGACCAAACAAAAAAAAGGCAAAACAGAACTCAGTGGATCAAGCTATCCGTAGACACAAGTAAGAATTTTTTTAAAATACGTCTCTCTTACTCAGCTGACTTCCTACGTCAGTGTGATTTTCTTCTCAGCTTCCTGCATTTTTTACCATCCTATTCCACCTTAAGAAAGGAATCACAGGCTTCAAGTTGCTCCTCTGTTACATCATGAGTACTTTGGAAAAATGAATATTTCAAAGTTAAATGTTATTCAATACTTTTCATTTTGTGTGCATTATTTTAAATGGAAAATCAGTCTCTGATGTTCCATCACTTAAAAGAAACTGAAAAAAAATTCTTGCAATGAAGAATTTTGTACTTCGCTAATATATCAGCAGTGCTGAAAACATGTCTCAAAAAGCATCAATAGTACTTGTAAAGCCATGTAACTCTTCTCAAATGACACAACATGCTTTTATTTGGCTGAAAATTAAAGAGTAAATGTAAGTTGATCTTGGATAATATTCCCACACATTACTTAAATAATGTCTGCTTACTTGCAATTTTCATGGCTTTTGTATGTTTTGTACTTCAACTCTCTCATAAATCCACAACACTTTTTTATCTTTTCTAATTACTAATCTTAATTGTGTGCATCCAATTGCACCTTGTTACTACTTCTCAAATTCTTATGTATCACTGCATTCCAGTCATCTGGCAAACGAAGCTGTAGTGTGAAAATCCCAGTCACATTGAAAACAATGCTCTTGACTTGACAGGGCACATAATTCTTTCCAAGACTTTTATCACTTCAGAGACTGATTTGAAGGTGAGTGCTCTGGACATCTTTCAAAGAAGAATGGCAGGGACTATCACATTATTCCACTCAAATACCTGTGCCATATTCGAATGAAGTTATGCTTGAGTGAGAGAATTCCTATACTGCAGTTATTTGGGAGGTACAGAGAAATGTGAGGTCATTTTGAAGTAGGTCAGATTCTGTTAACAGTGTAGAATTTGGCAGTATGAGTTACAAAAGTTGCTCAATGAAATTGGCACTTCTGAGATGGCAGGGTGAACACATGATGGGAGGTAACTTCGCTTGCCGTGGGTTTAGTTCCATTAATTCAGGTTTGCCTGCAGGTTATACTGGCTGCATCAAGATGAGTCCTCCTACAAACTTCATGATGTTCATACAGTTTTTCTGAAACATACTGTGAATCCAAAGTTTGGCCTGTGCTCCACAGTCTCTCTCCTACACGTGTTATCTGATGGACTATGTAGAGGAAAATTATTACATTATAAATTCAAAAAAATTGGATTTTCTATTTCTATTGGTTTGGGAATAATCCTGAGGTATTATAAGATCATGGAAGGACTATTAGCATAATATATTTATGCAAGGACAATGTATATTTAATCAGTACTTAATGGTGATATAATAATAGGTTTCCCCATAGAGAATGACAATATGATTTTCAACTTCCTGAATTAATAATATTGCAGAATACTGAAGACCATTATTTCACTTCACTCACATGCAGAAAGAATATTTTTTTTTTCTGTGCAAGTAAGGAAACCTCTAAAACAAATCAAAGATGTGGGCAGACAGTACAGAGAACTAATTAACTCAAGGCAAGTAAGCCAGGAAAATTAATGTTGAATTGGAGGTAGTTCAAAGACTTCAAGGGTAACAGTTTAAAATGCAACGTTTATGGCCTTGAGTAGTTAAGACCTTGTGAATGACTATATTGTTTTCAGAAGGCAAGAAACATCAAAGGCAAGACGAATAAGAATAAATCTGTGTGTATAAAGTAATAGGGAAGAGGAAGAGCTCTCATTGTATTCATAGAAGGGCAAGATTCCTCAAGATCCTCAAAATCTACTCCAGAGATAGCGACCACTACTACTACTGTACTATGAATAGGGTCACAGATGCAGTGAGATTACTAAAAGAACACAGAATCTATACGTCTTTTAAACACCTCCATGTACATGTACAGGGGTCCAGGCTTGCTAAGTTCCCTTCAGGTGGTTTGCCTGGTGGGTGCTCCACTGTGGCAGAGTCTTCAGTGTACAGCATGTCCCGTATCTGTAAGTAGCTCCTTTGCTAAATTCAATGTTCATTAATCAGAAGTAGAGAAGAAAGATGGTTCTTAATCACTGATGTGAAGTGGCACTGCGAAGTAAATGTGATCCTAGGACACACTAAGAAGTTTTTTGCAAGAGACATAAAGCTTTAGTACCTCTGTGTAATATGCTTGGGTCACTCTGTCAGGAATAATAAGAAGCAGTTTTTAAACTGGTGTTTGGAAAGTAAAACTTAGAACACAGATCCAAAAGGGCCACTGAAATGGTGGGGCTACTTGTATTGCAGAAGAAGGTCAAGACTTGTCTTGTTTTGTCTATTATAATGAAGGCTGAAGAAAAAGGGGCAAAGAGAGAAACAAAGTTGCGATAAAATGCCTCTAGAAAGCACCAAAGTGAAAAAGAGATATTGCTGTTGAAGGACAAAAGGAGCAGGTATCCACAAGTCCTGAGTAGATGCAGCCAAGAAATTAGAGGATTTCTAGCAAAGTCGAGCTGCAACAAGAAATTGTGAGAGGCACAAACACAACAGTTGGTAAGAAAAAAAGGAGTGAAGCAGCAGTTTGAACAGAGATCTCGATTTCCTGGGTGTTTGCTATTTTAGGACATTTTTCTCATTCTTCATTTAAACTTTGAAAGTATTGACTGGAAACTCGTCTTTCATCATCTTCAACGATATGGTCTACTGAAAAAACGTTGACTGGGAAAGCATTAGGTAAAAACAGAGTAAAGTGTTTTCCCTCTATATATCTTGCATGTTTCATCACTATTGCTTAGTGTTAAAAGAAAAATAAATGCTAATCAATTATAGCTATAACATTATAATAAGCATGGAACAAAACTGAAGAGCACATTTTATCATAAGATACAGACACTTTTGATGAATGCCAGTCTACCAACAATGATAATTTCTTTTACACAGGTATTTAAATACCACCTCTGTCCAGTTCTTGGAGAGAGCTGTTTTGGCAGACAATTGTGTTTTAGTAGAACAAGTAATTTATATTTATTCCATCTCATACACACACATGAAACATGCCCTTTTCCAAGAAACCTCACTCTGTCAGCTGGTTATCATTAAAGAAAAGATATAATATTAAAATATTTGGGGTAAGCATTTTTGTTATGCTAAATGTTTACCATATCTACTCTAGAGTTTTTAGATCTAGAGTGTTTTTTCTTTTTCCTTTAGATTTGTTAGCTGGTTGAGACAAACTACCTTCTTCCAAAAGACATAGGGAAGAGAATACAGTACCATTGTTTAATAAGCTTAGGATTTTTCCCTTAATGCTGAATACAGATTCATCACAGTTGTATATTTTCTAAAAATATACATTCTGAATGTCTCAAAACAGTAAAACAAGTGCTTAGATAAATCAAAAGTAAGTGACGTTTCTCAGATTTCATGAAAGTGTATGCATGGGTGAAGATCAAGTGTGGAGATTTTTTGCTGAATGGGAGAGTATTTTTATGAAAGTGACAAAGTATTTTTAAAGCAATATTTTAAATAATATAGCATCTTACTATAATTTTACTGTACAGCAAGAATTACTGGTCCTACAGTGTCATTGTAATTTGTTTTAAATGCTACTCCTTCAAATTTATTCTTTCTCCGCCAGAGAGAGTCAGCCATGACTATTATATATATATTTGCATATATATGCACATTAAAAAAATGTCATTGATTATGCCTAATTTTGATTAAGCAGGCACACACTGTTCATCTCCATCCCAAAAGGGATCAAGAAAGTTCAAAAATGAATGAAAAAGTTTATCAAAGTCATTTAAGAATTAATGTGGTTAGAATCCCTACCCCTCTTACCATACCCAGATGTTGCAAGAGCAAGTGGCAAATATATTGCAGGCACTGGCAAGCAAAGAATAGATAATAAATCTCAGAAAATGAGAAAGGTTAATGGAAGACCATAATAAGGAAAGAAAATTATCTCACAGATTCAATTAGGAACTTCAATATCTAAGGCTAAAAGTAGAAACTGGTGGTTCAGAGGTACCTGGACATAGAATTGTACATCATTGAAACAAGAAAATGTAGAACACAAATGCTTTTTAGCAGAAATCACTTTTACAGAGGTGGAAGAGGGACAGAAGTATTTACTTACTCCATTGAAAAAGCTTCTTTACTAGCTGTGCTGGATAGTATTGTTTTTCTATATTAAAGCTGGATTTACCGTTTACAGATTTCCTACAATGTGATCGTCTGACAAATCCATTCTCAATGGTCAGGAATCCTGCCTTTCTTCCTTTCTTCCACGGGGATGTATTCCCCAAGATTAGATCTAGAGCCTTATTTTCAACCTTCATTAGTTGAAATTATATAACTAGATCAGACTAAATACAGAGACAAAACAGTTTGCAACTGCTTTAGGCTGTTATTCAGATGGGATGTAGTTACAGAGCAGTTTGCAACCATTATCAACTCACTTCCAGTTCCTTATCCAGAATTAAGTACCAGAAATACAGAAAAGTTTGTGCAAAATGTTATCCTCTGATTTTATAGAACATAACATCTTTATTTTAAAGGATAAAATGCAGTGATAAATGCAGTAGGGCGTTCATAAAGCTCGGAGCTAGAATATATGCCTTTCTGCAGCACAAAGCAATCAAGTATCAGGAAAAAATAAAGGAAGTGTCTCCTGGAGCTCAAGGAATAGCTGTTCACACACTCGGCCAGGAGAGGGACTGCTGAAGGCTGAGTCATGCTCTGCCCAGCAGAAGCTGCCTTGGTTATGCAGAAAAGGCACCTCCAGGGCAGTGCTGCTGCCACTTAGAGAGTTTTGCTTTTGATACCAAATTGCAGCAGGAAAGATGTCCACCTGGGCATTCGGTTAAGTGCCCAAGCTTTCAAAAAATGCACACGCACCCTAAAACACTGCATTTTCCCCTAATGGATGAAGAGATTTGTTCAGATTTAAAATGACAAAGGCACTTCTCCAATGCTTAAATGAATTAATTATACGGCAATTACGATACAGTTCAATCTCAGCAGTACTGAGGTTATTCCTAAGTAGGCTGACACCAGTAGTCAGCCAGCGGCCAGCCTTCCTCTCCCTTCCTCTACCTCCCTTACCAACCATGCAAGCCTTCGGCCCTCCCTTGACATTCTCTGTTTCATTTAACAAGTGCAGACTAGGCCACTAGTTCTTCTGATATCTATGAAAAAGCAATGATCATTTTTCTAACCTGCACGCTTCTATGTTTCCAATAAAGAGCCCAGATTTCTAAACAAAAAAGCGCCTTTGAAATACATATTTTTATCACACTTCCGTCACTCCTTTTATATAATGACCTAATGCAGTTTGGTTTTAACCTTTTTCAATTTGCAGACCTCTAAAAACCTCACAGTGGAGACATACAGTGAATTTAAGCCTACTAGCAAAATACTTTTCGTGGTTACATTTCTCAGACCCTTAGGGGAGGAATACATAGACTTTACAAATTAAAAAGCACCATAGTGTCCAAGACTTATCTTGATTGCAACCAATCAGTCCTGTAGCTCTTATTGTACCATTTGATTTTACAGGTCTGCCTGGAGGCACAAGGATATAGTTACAATTAAAACAGCATTAAACTGGTGAGAATTGGCTTACGTATATTGAACAAAATTGTGTATTTCATCATCAAAGCTTTGCCAATGGTGATTCATTTTAAAGGGCTATAGCTATTAGAAATTCTTCTTTCAGTCAGCTAGAATCTCTTTATTCCTATCAGGAAAGGGAAAACATACAGGCAAACTCAAGAAATCAATTTAACAATGCACATTCTTTAGGGCCTTATAAGTAGTATTCTGGAGACCAAACTCCCCTCTGCATATGCAGTTGTCACCTCAGATATGGCACCCAGGAGGAAAGTGGACCTCTCATGGTCCAACCTGTCCCTCGTTATTCCTGTGGGTGTGTGCACAGTCACCAGGCTCCAGGTGCACTGAGACAGACAGTTAAGGTTCTATCGAAACTAGGACTGAAACAGAATCCAGACCCCAAGTTAGATCCCTCAATATGTAGGACATGCAGAAGGAGAGAGAGCTCAAACAAGGTCCAGAACAGCCACCTAGTAGTTACACACTTATATCTTCTCCTGAGCTTACAACTACTTTAAAAATCAAGCTGGGATCTATTTTTAGAAAATACCAAGGCACTTGGTGCTTACACTCTAGGCAGATATTTATCTGCCAAAGACATTCTGACCCAGGTCTCCCATGATGGCACCCCAGCCACTGTCCTATGTGTGACACTAGGGAAACTTGTCTATTACCATGCAAAACCAGAATATATCTCATCTCAACTATGGGACACAATGCTGTTATAGCCATATTGTAGAAATAAAACGAGTGGCCAAGCAGAGAAGGAGATCATGAGAAGGTTCCTGAGCATTGTGATCAAGACAGGATCAGAAATCAGCCTGCAGAAACTTCATACTGGTTGTTTCCAGAACTTGTGTGTTCTGGAGAAAAACAACCAAACCAAACCAAACAAAACCACACACACACACTCATCCACATTCCTGAAAAAATTGCTCTAAAAAAAAAAAGGAGAAAAGTTAGGTTACTCTTTTTTTTCCCCATATGCTTCAGAATTGTCTAATTTGGATGAAGAGTGGTGGGTGTTCTATGTGGATTTTCAAGGACAGTTGCTCCAATTGCATATAAAAGCCCAGCATCTATTCCATTTTTTGGCAGAGTAGAAAGTGTTTAAGTAGCTAGCAAAGTAGAAACATCAAAATCTGTAAATGCCTACTTGAACTTAACCTCCAAGCTCCTGCCTATAGGTGACAGACTCCATTCCCCATTTTTGAAAATCCTTTTAATCAATGTATTACCTCAAATTAATATACACTACAAAATAAAGGCATTTATGTTTGACTTTCTTATGCTGCTGGGAAATGCTGTTCTCTTCCTATTGCCAAAGGTGTCTAATACCCAAATTACACAAAACGTTTTCTGGAGAAAAAGTACAAAAAAATCCAGTGGCTTATGTAATATGACACAGGAAAGTGTTGCATGAAAATGCAAGATGGGCTATGTGAGGTGATTGCAAAATAAGCATTAGTTTTCAAAACTAGTTCACTAGAGTACTTAAAAGAGCTGTTAACCTGACTCCTCATTCCCATGTAGGAGTTTCATAAAAACTCATTTTAGAATATAAAGCAAATGTCTCCCAAGCCATTTCAAACAGATTTTATCCCTTGTTATTTTAATATGTTAAGATGCTGTGCATATGATTTTATGTAAAGTTTTAATATGCCTAATACGGTTGAACTAGTGCATTAAATGATCAGTCTTTGAAATAAGTGTGGGAAGAGACAAACTAAGCAATTATTGTGTTCCTCTTGCTCTGACTTTGTGTATATAGTTCTGCTATTAACCTCTAAGTTTTTTATGGTACATTTGTGACACAGAATTTTTAAGGCAGGGAAAAAAGAATAGGAACTTTTAAATATGTATTCCAATACAAATAAAGGCTTAAACAGCCAGTGATGGTTTAAACAACTCTTAAATTTAATCAAATTAGGGATACAAATACATCAGATTTTATTTGAAAAGAATTATGTTAGTAAATTTTGTTCATTTAGGACTTTTCTCAAAATTTAAAGATCTATTAAGTATTAATTTTTTTTAAGTGGACCAAAAAGTAAATTCAGTCGTTGTGGCCCAACAGGAATCTTTTCTCTCTTTGATTTCAAGAGAAATGACAGCTGTTCCACCTCATGGCTACCTTTACCACTGAACTCTTATGAAACAGACGGTACATTTCAGCCCTTGTATGTAGTATTTACTTCCATCCCACAGGCACCACCGAACAAATAAATCACTGCTTTTTGTGCAGAGATCACACAAGTTATACAGGTTAGGGAAATCTAAGTTACGTGTAAACCAATCTTAACACTCTGCTATGTTATAAAATCATAGCCTGGATTATTTTGTCCACTGTTATTCGAGAGCTTTAAAAGAACATTTCCAATAATCTCACTTTAACATTTGATTGACACTTTCACAATAGTTACAGCTGAGTCAATTAAATGTTTGGGTACCAGGACAGGGGAGGAAGGGGAATTCATTTGAATGAGCAGGAGTTTGTCTTATTCAGCAATATCAGCTGCTCTATGAAATACATAAATAGCTTGCTCACGGTCCCTGTCCTACTCAAAAGGCACTACCTTTTCTGTAAAATATGGTTTTAGCTTCAGCACCAGAAAAGAGATGGGAACATAGGGATGTTGAATTATTGGTGTACACTATTTTTTTTTCCTTGAAACTGCTTTATCTCAACAAGAAAGAAACTTCTGATAAAACATTTTGTTTCAATGGATCCCAGTGCTTAGACATCCTACTAGACACTGTAGTTGTTAAATTTTTTTTTTAAAAGAGAGGGTCTCTAACTGATAACATTGTTTCTTCAAATATACAGAGTGTTTAAAAAAAGATGGACCCAATTTGAAATCACTGTATCGCTGCAACCACGGACAGCCATGAATGAAACTCTGACAGTCTGTACAGCAGGTGGAGGGAATGTAGAGCATTTATAAAAAGGTTAATAAAACTTGATAACTTATTAAACTGTTTGTAATTTTTTGTGTAACTCTAACACTTTGGGCCCATCTTTTTGAAACATCATGTATTTTAGACAGCTCTGGCATAGAGAATGCTGTGCAGAAACGCAAGTGTATGGCTGAAGCAGTTTCCAAACTGTGTGTTTTTTGAGGATACTCTTAAGAATCGCAAAGCTTTTATTTTCCTCACAGAACTTGAAAAAGAAAACTACTTCAATCCTTTGAAATTTTAATTTCAGCTCTTAAGCGAATCTGAAGAGCCACCTAAGATATTTTGAACCTGTATCTTTATCATGCTTAGTTGCTGTTAAAGCTTGTATCAATCTGGACCATGCTCTCATTCTTTAATGCTCAGCTCTGGTGACCAGTCTGAGCTCCTTCTCATCAGGGATATGTGCTTTGGCCTGTAAGAAAATGGATAAATAATTGTCTTTTAAAGAGGTACTGCCGTATCATATATCTATCAATCAGCTACAATTACTATCCATTCTAAATGAACATCCTTTTAATGTGGACAATTAATGAGCAATTCTGATTTCTAGATTCATCTCAAGTTTGTTGTTTCTCATTCACTATTGCACAAAAATTAGTATGGCCTCATTAGTCTTCCTGGTGACATGTGGTGGTTGAACATCACTGTACTGTGTACATCAGGGAGATATTGCTCCCCAGAAATGATGTGTCTATGGTGGCACCAGGAGGACATAGGAAGTTAATTTTCCATATTATCCACTAGAAAGACCGATTTTTAAATGAACAGATAGAGAGTACATCAGAAAATTGCTGGTCTCCCAAATTCATGCTATTGAAATAGCACTTAGGGACGGATTTTTGATAATCTAGTGATTCACTGCAAAGGGCTGAAGGAACAATTTCCCCCCTGTTGACAATGATAAGCAAGAATGAGATTTTGTATTACTGCTGATGCACCTGCTGAAATTACTACTCAAGTACTTTCTGCTATTGCTGGTTTTCCTTCTGTTGTAATTAAAGTAACATCAGAGGAACACCGCCTTCTGCTATGTATCAATTAAACCAAAGTTAGGTTCTTCACGCAATCCTATCCAGAAGGTTTACAAAAGGAACATAGACAATATACTACCTTTAATATTGTTTTGAAGTTTTTAGAACTTTCACTACTTAGTGATGCTTTTACCTCAGAGAACTGCACTTCCAAAGACCCATGAGGACCCAGATTTTTTTTTTTGTTTTCCTGGGGTCACGTCCTCATTACTAGTCCAATTGCAGTAGAAGTGCTGGACCAGCACAGAGGTATCTAGAAGGCAGAGGTGCCAGAATGTGACCTGAGGGTTTATGCAGGAATGACTCAGATAAAATTCCCTTTCCTTTCAGTGGCTGCTTTGACTGAAGATAAATAAGCATGGAAACACATTCTATGATCTGATCCCAAACTTCAGGCAGATTCACAGACCTGATAGTAAATGTAATTTGAATGCCAAGATAAGGAGTATCAACTAACTGTTGAGCAACATTTTCTGCATGCATAAATTGGGCTTGGCTGTGACTTGGGTCCTCACCAAAGAATGGATGCACTAGGAATGAACCAAAGTCAATGGACAAATGAGGCCTTGTGGCTGCAGAGCCAGGATCTACTCGTATCAGTAGCAAGTCTTGGGGAAGGGAGTTTTCACCCTGGTCCTGCACACTGAACTAAATACTTGACTTGTCGGAGTATGAAAGGTGATTGTTACTTAAAAGGTCTGGGATTAAATTACTTCTGTGGGATATGCAGAGCAATTTTATCTGGAGATTTTTCTCTATATCACACAACCTATATCTATGTTGCTAAATAAAATCCAGACAGGCACGTATCCACCTGAGTAAGGACACTGACATAGCCTTAGAAAGTGAGCAGTCCAAAACAGAGCCAGACAGCAAGCTAGCTGTTAAGTAATGCAGACAGTCAGGAGAGCAGTATTCAGTCTCAGCCTCTGGGCCTCTTTTCTAGCAAAGTAGAATCATAGAACCATTTTGGTTGGAAGAGGCCCTCTAGATCATCGAGTCCAAACATTAACCTGACTCTAGCACTAAACCATGTCCCAAAGAACCTTATCTATGTGTCTTTTAAACACCTCCAGGGATGGTGACTCAATCACTTCCCTGGGCAGCCTGTTCCAATGCCTGACAACCCTTTCTGTGAAGAAATTTGTCCTAACATCCAACCCAAATAGAGACATGCTAGGACTACGCTGGTACACCCACTGCACTGGACCATAGGACTCACACTTTTTCCCCAGACTATTCAGAGATCAATTGGCTTAGGACACTGATCTGATGTTTGGTCATACTGCTCGGAAATGTGCCAAACACAGGGGAGAAGAGGAAGAAAACAGTAAAAGAGAAATGGCAGAGGATATAATGAAATATAAAAGCAAAGAAGCTATGTCCATCTAATGTCCAGTTCTACTGATACAGCTGTTTCCTTATAGTCTGTTAGTAGTTCTGTATCTACCTATATGCATATATGTTTATATGCAATTAAGATGCAGTTTCATACTGCAGCTAAGGAAAACCAACCCATAGCTGCCACCAAGTGCTCCTGCCACTTTCCTTATGCTATTTCTTTACCTTTCATCTACCTTGCAGTGAACCAGTCACAAACATTAAGCTAGCGCAATTATACCCTAACTTCTGTCGGCTCAGCTCCCTGAAGAAATTCCCCGTTGAACAGGACCCCATTGTGATGAGGCTATCCTGGAACTCAAAAAGAAAGTGCTTAACTGAGAGGCAGAATGATGAGCAGGACTGGCCTTGGTATCAGTCAGCAGTTATTTGACAGGCACAGCTGTACTTTCAGCTATATGGCCAGCAAAGAAGATTTTAATTCAACAGAGTTTTGTTGGATCTAACAAAGTCTGCTATTACATACGGCATGATACAAGCAGGAACAGATGTTTCTTTTTAAATTTTTTTCTTTTCCCCTTGTAGGAAGGTGCAGTATTAGCTCCTTAAGACCTGAAAATATGATTAATAAATAGAGTCAGACACATGGGTTAACTTGAAACTGGTGTGCTCTCTACTTCTCAGAATCTGACGTATATCCAGGCATACCCTAAATCTCACATCCACATCAGATCCCAGCGTATACCTGTTCCCCAGTTCCAGTGAAGGATGTATAAGTACATAAGCAGCAGGAAACCCTGTAGTCTGAAACTTTTGCATATCCTTTTAGAACCTTGCTTCTGGGCACATTGAGAGTAAATCACATCTATGAGGTGAGTCTCTCAGAAGGTCACTGCATTATTAATAGATGATTCAATTTAGCTAGTTAGAAGAAGCATGTTTTCTCAGGTAAGACTGGATTCCAACCACCTTTCTTGGATTTATGTTATTTTTATCCTTTAGCACTAATTGGTCTCTGTGCATGGTTTGCCATACAGCTGTAATTCTTCTATCTCTGTAATAGAAAAACAAATAGCTGCTAGGCAATGCTAACCCTTGCTACTGTCACAGTGGAAATTTTATTGTCACCCTTGTTTGGTTCTTTCCTTAAAAAGACTTCAAGTTCATCTGGAAATATGTTGTTGCATTTCCCCAGGCATTCCTTCCCACTTCTACCACCTCCCACCATAGATGCTGCTGCTGCTGCTGCTAATTTTCCTTTGAGCGCTGGCATATATTGTAGGGTATCCTCGCCACCACAATATATAGGGCACAGTCAGCCACTGTGATTTGAGAAAGCTGTCAGCATGGGGGCTGTCCTCTATCATCAAGTTTTTTAAACAATGAAATTTATTCTAAGGAGGAAATCTGCAAAGAGAAAATAATACCTCAGCACCAAATCCCTTTCAAAAGACAATGACAGTGGCAAACGTTTTTCTCTGTACCTTTCTCTAAGAGCAAAAATAAGTAGAGCATGTCCTTCAGCTACTTCTCCTAGATACAATATTTATACTCCTTCTCCATAACAAAACAATATACAGCAACGTTTTGCAATAAAACCCTAATGATATTGTGCCACATTCACTTAAAAACCATGATGAGTTTTGTGCCACCAGAGGACATACGGGTTCTGGTCTGAGGCTTCTTTTGACTGAATGGCTTCTTCTTTAGTCATAGCCTTACATACATAAGTAATAAAATGTTTCCACAAAGGATTTAAGTTAATGTTTACAAATATCTTAAGAAATGAAGAACAGTAATGACTTTTCTCCTTGATACTTTTTCCATTAAAACATTGCTATGGATGGTGAGATGGAGATCAGTGGATATGGGAATTCAAGAAAGAGCAATAGTAATAGATTAACAGAGACAGAGAAAGGAGGTTACATTAGCAGCCATGTTTTTTCCTAGGGAAATGGAGAAAATGATGGGAATCTTGGAGAAAAACAAACAAACAAACAAATAAATAAAACAGTTTGAATGCTCACAATGTGTAAGACTTCAGACCTGAAAGTGTTAATTCTCTATGTTGAATAAGAGAGAAAGCCAGGGGTTTTAGACGTGTTATGGGGAGAAAAAAAAAAAAAGCCAAGTGTAAAAGGCAGCTCGGACCTTTGGATCCAGCAAGTACTGAGGATTGTCTTGTATGTTTTATGATCAATCACTCAAGATAAAGAACAACACTCTGAAAACCTTTGATGCTTTCGGTTTTACTAAATTACAGCAAGCTACTTTCCCATCAATCAATTAAACAGGAAAGACTGGAACTTGATTATATATCCCTGAGTTGGTCTGCCATAAATCAAACCCACAGTTGAATAAGTGTTTGATTATATGTTCACAAACTGTTGTGGAAGAAGCAACATACCTATCAAATAATATTTTTTTTTAATCTCAAGAATGTGTTTCTCATTAATCAGTTGCTAGAAACAGTGAACTTTCTCTTGAGAATGAAAAATATGAGCCTGGTACCAGTACAGAATCTACCCAGGAGGATCCTACATTTCTACTGACTCACATGCTTCTTTCAGCTTGAGGAAAGGACTCCACACCTTGCAGAAACAAGATTCATTCATAATCTGAATGTGTGCATCACTGGCTTTGTTTATCCTGTGTTTAACTTATTGGGTCCAGGGAATGCATTTGTGAATGGAGTCCAAGACTGAGAAAAACTGTATATCAAGACACAGGCAGCACACTCCTTCTTACACAATAGCCAGGAAAAACAAACAAACAAACAAAACAAAACAAAACCAAAGAAACTAAACCAACCAACCAAACAAAAAAACAACAACATCCCACACAATAGCAAGGGCTTCTTTTTCCTATTGCCATAAGAAAAGCCACAGGATAGAAACCTTACAGTATACCCAAGAGCAAAACTGTCCATTTTGCAGATGACATTTTGTGCCCCAAGCATGCCATGTCCATTTGTTGTGGACTTGCTAAATAGTTGGACCATTGGCTGAACACTGCAGTCCACAATCCTTCTTTATTAATTGTTCAAAAGCATCAGTCACCTGGGGTTTGATGCTTGCTTTTAGAAATTTTTAACCTAATAAGCAATCATGTGTAATCTGTCTGCACTTCCTTGTTAATGCCAACAATTGAGTTCACTGGGCTTGTTAAGGCTATCAGGCTGTTGATGGAAGTATCTAAGACTTTTAATGTAAGTCATTACTGCCTCAGAGGGGGATGTTCAGAGGTTAGTTAATACTTTGTAAGGACAAAGTTATTTGGGATGCTAACCCCAGGTTTCACAATCATAATTTCTTTCCTACTAATATCCTAGGCAATATGTTGTTCAGAGCCATTACTCCATCTTCTCTCTTTGGCCTTTTCAATATATTGTTCTCTTGAGCAAAAGCCAGGAAATCCACACTTCCAGAGGGGCTTGGTGCCTGAAGGGTGATGTACAATCATTGTCATCCGTTAGTGAACCACTGCAATGAGTAAGTCATAAAGACTGGGAGGAAAAGGAGTTTCTAATACAAAAACTTATAAAACCTTAAAAAAAAAATAAAAATAAAAAGGTCCATTAGGCAGAATCCAGATAATTCATCATTTATGACCCCAGCTCTGCTGTGGCTTATGCTTGAAGCACTTTAAATGGAAAATCATCACAAGTTTTCTCCTGATCTTAAACTACCTTCTGCTGTAAAAACCTGCCTTTTCATGGCCATATAATTCCACCATTACAAAACCCATATTCTCTTTCTTCCACCATCTCAGCCTAGACTGGTGATCCTTCCCAGGATTCTTTTTCTTGGAAAGGAACAAGTTTGGCTGGTCCCAAATACCATTAGATGTACAGAGAACAGTTCACCCTATTAAAGTGCACTTCAAAAATCAATGGAATACTTTTTGGTAAATTTGTGTAAGGGCAAAGGTTTAAACTGTAAATTAAAAAATAACATAGCCATTCTAATTCATTATGCTTTCACCTCCGCTAATACATATGAACGTGTTTGGAATCCATAGAGATTCCTACTGAAAAATGTAATTTAGCCAGATATCCCAGAGTTGCCACCAAACCTGTATCTTAACATTTTGTTGAAGAACTGTGAATTGCATCCTCTTCTGATTGACCTCTATCCTGCCACAACAGAACCACATCTACACTCAAACAATATGACCAGAGAGCAGTAAAATTGTACATATAAGGCAATTTTAAAGCTTTCATGAAAGAATCATAGAATTGAAAGATTAATTTCAGGGTCTTGTGTGAGTCATTAAGGCTGTGGGCCTGGGAGGAGAATGGTCACATCAAAGCAAAGAATAAGATTTCTAAAAGGAAAGAAGGATACAGGTTTTTCCATCTTGCACATATGTAATTAGTGCTTTCTTGGCACAGCCATCTAATTATTTTGTGCAAATTTTTTGGGGTGGGGAAGTTCTGCTTCTGCTTTATCATGCTGAACCTTGGGCATTGGCTGCATAGTTGTGTATCACTGCTTGTCTAGAAAAAGATGGGTTGTGTTCCCTAGTGTACCAAACATCCGTAATTTCAGTTAGTTTCTGAGTAGCTTCATACGGTCAGCATTTTTTCAGATCTGGTACATTAACAGGTTGATTTATGAATATAGACTAGTTTAAATTCCTAGAAAAGTTTCTTATTTACAGAATCCCAAGATAAGAGTTCTCTTAGAAAAAGTCCAAGATTTTAATTTCTCTGGTACATGTGTCTTTGCCAAGGATATATCAGAGGCCAGATAAGAGCATTCAACAGTTTATTACAGGTCCAAGGTTTTGAACTAAGATAAATCAAAGGTGGAAGTAATAAATCCTTAATATCTCTTTTGTACTTGAAAGTGTAATATGTTGGATTTTTTCAGCAGACTGGGAGAGGATTGCATATTTTTTCTGAAAATAAAATGTGTGTTGTATATTCTTTCATTTAGAGCAACAAAACTTTCCCATTTACCATATTTGTAATTTGTTCTGATTCACCGAGGTGCTCACATTTAAGCCAATGAATAAGAACGTGGAGTCAGTAGAACTGCTTTTGTCCCCCATCTAAGGAACATGCTTAGGCTTAATGATGAATTCAGCCTTAATTAGTTTCTAATGCTGCTAAGCACTTCTTAAGGCAAGGAAGATATTGAGTGCACTTTGGTTGGAAAGTTTCTAACTCAGCAGGAACCAGGGTTCTTTTGGCCTAGCCATGAACATCCTAAGTAATTAACCAGTTCCAAGGTTATGCTTATTTATGTATATATTTACTTTAAATAACATGAGTGACAAGACACCTAAATTTTGAGTTACCCCAACATTGCTAATGCTACAAAATAAATTGCTAAGGAAAATGAAATAAAGAAAGCCATAAGATAGGATGCAACCACATCAGTGGAAAGAATGAAGCAACTTCCCTGTTGGTGAAGAATTCATTTAGGTCATCACATTAGGTCTCTCTACCTATTTGTTCTTGCAGATTAAACTGAATGGGTAGTTTAAATTCTGTTTACTTAATTACGAGAGTCATTACATTTGTTTAGTGGAAAGGTGGTGGAGAGAAGAGGATGAGTTGACTTGCTTTTGTCAACTTTATTAATTATGTTTAGACACCTTTGTAAATACACTACAGATGCTAATGAGAAATCAGGAAAATGCAGGAAACGGAGGGACTCCAGGACAGAGAACTCCTGTCTCTGCCTATGTAACACTGCACATGGAGAGAGGAGGCAGCTTGAGCAAATGGAAGGAGCAGAAAAATGGCAGATAATGAGTCTGAGTTAAGAACAGCCTTCTAAGTGTTTTTAAACTGGATGCCAAACTAATTAGAAGTTAATGGAATTGGTTTTTAAAACATACCTCTTTTTGCATGCCAGCTCAAGTCACAGCTTTCTGAAATCTTCCATGCTACATGCTCCTTTCTCATTTTTCAGACTGTTATGGAAATTGTGAGACCTCTGCAAGTTACAAGGATGTATGATGCTTCCTGATTCTCTTCTACTTTATTTCTCTGCTATTGGGTTGTGTATTTCTTTACTTCCAATATTCCTAAGTACTTCCCCTAATAAGGAAAATAGGAGTCAGAAAACTACAGGAGTAAAAAAATCATTGACAAAGAAAAATGTAAATTAATAAAGTAATGGAAAAAGACAGTGCCATGTATACTTTAAATACAGAAGAAAGCAGCTGTCTGGTGAATTTTCTTTCCCATAGCCAAAGCTATTTAGCTTGTATTTAAGAAGAGTAGCAAATAGTAAAAATAATTAATAGAAACAGATGTCACTGGGTTACTTAAGTAAGAAAAAATAATGTGAATAAGTACTTCAGGGGATATAACATTTAATAATGGATACTTATAGGGAACTTTATGTGTTCCAGGAACTGCACTTACAGCAATTAATCCTTAGGACACCCCAGGGAGATGACTTTGTAAGAAATAGTCTCGTGCTCAGTTTACAGAAGGGGTTACAAGTGTGGAAACAAGCTGTCATTGTAATATGCCCAAGACTAAATAGCACTTTGATAGAAACAACAGGGCAAGAACTCCTGAGGTTCTGGACTTCTGTTCTGCATTCACATTGTCAAAAGTGGCAGAACCAGAGTGACATGGAAGAGAAGCACACACACTTTTTTCGTATGTGTGTCTGGGCATTCTGTTGCCTAACAGAGTGGATCTCATACATGGAGAGATATCTAGAAAAATACTGGTGTAATAGTCAGGCTGGAAAGCCATAGTTTTCCTTTATGATTTTCAATGCTGCGACCAATGAGAATTTAGGTAGATTTCAAAAAGTAAAAAAATAAGTAACAAATTATATCATTTTCACAAATAGTAAGAGAGAAGGGTATTTGTTTGCTTATGTTGTGAGGATGAGACAACAGTTGGCATGAGTTGAAAATGTCTCATATTTTCTGCTGGGCTTTTAAGTATCAGTGTTCATCTGAGTAACAGAGGATGGAAAACAAAAGAGACACTGTGAAAAAAGACAAAGGCAAATATAATCAGAAAGGGGAGAAGAGCAACTTAGCTTTTAAATTAAAATTCCTGTATCACATATATTCAAAATACTGTCCTTTTTATTTTTTTTCCTCAACAGATTCACATAAGCAAGCATTCATCTACCTTACTAAGGTTATTGTCATGGCACAATAATTTTCTGTGCTCCCATTTAAAAGCATTTTATTGGATGTGCCAATTATAGACTATTATTTTTATTACTAGCATTAGGTAGGAGTAATAGACCAACATCCCATTATAAAGACAACAACAAAATCATTCCTCCTTTAAACAACTTACATGTTCTTTTTAATGGGAGGTATAAAATGTTATAATGAGAAAAATTCTGAATTGCAGTGATTTTTCTGATTGAATGGTGGCGTGTACACAACCTCCAAAGACAATTTTTTCTTCTAATTCTTACATTCAAAAAAACCCTAGAAATTTAAAGCAAGCTTAG
Source organism: Pampusana beccarii (assembly GCA_013399365.1). Lineage (NCBI taxonomy): Eukaryota > Metazoa > Chordata > Aves > Columbiformes > Columbidae > Pampusana > Pampusana beccarii. Next base: position 2,578,261 of record VWYH01003089.1, on the reverse strand, counting down.
TAGACAATTTATATGAGCATAGTCGTTTTTATTCCATGACAATTAGTATCTTTTTTTGTAAACATGAGAGTCCTAGGACAAGTAAAAGAAAAAAAAAAAAAAAAGAAGAATCTGATTTTGATACAATTGTGTGTCCTGAATATCAAAAATTAAATTATCCTGCCATGGGTGTCAGTAGCATAAGCCTGTGGACTTCAGCTTGCATGCTCAGGTTGTTTACAGCAGTTCTTTCACTGTTTCTGTACAGGAAACAGGTACCATTTTTACTTGGGTAGTATTCTCTATCAGATATGCTCAGACACTGCTTTTTGTATGCTGCCATTCCAGCAGATAGTCCATTACTGAAAGAAGGGCAGAGCAAAGACCAGCCATACTGTGAAGTCAAAAAGTGGCTTAGAAATCCAGTCATGATTTGAAATATTGTCACTCACCACACTTTTCTCAAAAAAAAAGAAAAAGTTCCTTGTGAGACTATGGGCTATATGTAATTTGAATCCATCTTGTAGTTCTGTAGTTTTGTGGACAGCTGTTCCTTAGTTTGTGCTTTTATTATTTTATTCTACAATGCCTATTATATGGAGAAAACAGTCATGATTTGTCCACTATACACAATGCTGTTATGTTGCAATGACAAGACCTTTTTCAAACAGACAGAAAGCAGAAGGGAGTAACTTTGGAAAAACAGGACTCTGAATATCAGATGTTTTATTTTTACTGTTTTGTCACATATGGCCTCTGAGAAAGAAGCTAATGGTAAACTGGAAGTTGTAATCCCTCCATTGTGTATGAGTAATGGATTCTCCTAATCTGGGAAGCTAAAGTCCACTTACAGCCTTAAAATAACTTGCAAATAGAGCCAGAAGCCAGAAAGACTAGCTAAGGAACACAGTGGAAATATCTGTGTGCAGTTGCTTCAATTCTAATGAATTAGAGGTGAATTTGGGGGGAAGGGGAAAGAAACCTAACACCTGGTAGCAGACGATGAGAAGCCTTCCTGCTTACTACAAGTGTCCAAGTAGTCTCATGAGGGAGGATGTAACTTCACAGCCAGATTTAAGAAAACCAAGAAGGAAGTCTGCTGAGACCAAAGAGAGAAACCCTGTCACCAGGAACACCCAGGGCTCATCACTAAGAAATTACTCCAGGTGCTTTCTTCCTTGTGGAGCAGCATATCAAAACACACTGAGGACTGAGAGGAGAAAGCATGGCTGAGAGAAGGGTTCATGTAAATGCGTATTCCCAGGAACCAGTGGGATTTGTGGTTCACGTCAAAAGTATCCTGAAGGAGCATGGAAGGTATAAGAGCTGCCTTCATCAAGCAGAAACTAAGGGAAACTTCAATAACTCTCTTATTTTTTCCCCCTTCTGTCACTCTTTTGAAAGGGGTTCTTTGGATCCCAGCACTAGTTCCTCTGGAAGAAGGGGCTAGATTTTGCCAGTAAATGTAAGAGCTATGACTCTTTTTCTTTGCAAATCTCCTTCTTCAAGACTTCTTATACCTCCAAGACAAATGAAATTCCTAAATAATGTGCTCAGGGCTGGTGTTAACTGTAGAAGTTCTGATCCTCCACTCATGTAAAGCATGGGTAAAAATAAGCTCAGCAGGAGCAGGCCTGTGGGAGGGCTTCAAGTCCCCTTGCATAACATCCAGGCCTGGTGCTTCTCATTCGCTGCCATTTGTTTCTGCAGCACTTCAGCAACGTGTAATTCTTTATCCTACAGGTGACAGATATCTTTGGTGTTATTGCTGCTCTGTGGGCAATAAATCTCCACTCAAATATAAGCCTGGGTCATGCCATATGACAACTTCTTTACTTATTTGCATCACTGTAAGGCAGCCTGGCAATTATACAGAAAGTATGTTACCATGGCAACACAGAGAAACTGCAGCATCTAAAAAAAAAATTAAGGCCGCAGAATTACTTAACATTTTATTCTCCAAAGACTTCAGTATTCTGAGTTTAAACATTGAATGAAAAATCATAACAAACGGTGCCTATTTCATAAATAGTTCTTCCTACACCTTTTAGGAGTAATTGCTTCTTTTCATCAAAGCGTTTCGTATTTTCATCTTTGTGTAATTATTGAGTGTGGAGCTTAATGAGTAAAATATTCCTATATCCCCTGTCCAGATTTTCTCTTTTTTTGGCAACAAATATCACTTGATTATTAGTCAAGTCAAATACAGTAATTATTTCAGCACAGTTAACGCATAAGTCCCCTCACACACCTCCCACACAAATGACTGCAGACAGCTCTGACAGCCCCTGCATCCTGGTAAAGCTCTGGAACAGCATAAAAGAGTAGCTGAGATTTTATTTTTCGTAGGATGGGAAGAACCAAGCAGTCTGAAGGGACGTGGGAAGGAGCACAAAAAGGCGAGAGGTCCAGCACCAGGTTGTGTGCTGGTACCCAATAACTTAAGTTCAAAAATACTCCAGCTTCTAGCATAAATTGCAATACCCGTGGCTTAGTGGCTAATTCAAAACTGAGGCTCAGCCATTCAAAGATGGCTTTGCCACCAATGTCCCACCAACTGTACTGGTTATGGATGTTGTGTATCACATGATTTATGCTCTTAAACCTGGTAGTTATGTACATGGAGATCAGGAAAGCAATAGGCAATGGAAACTCTCCTGTCTTCCACATCAACCTGCTACTGCAGATCACTCTGTTAACCTGGGTTTTGTAATCTATTATTATAAGCCATTGCTGCCAAGTAAATATCACTATATCCGAGAGCATTTCCTCTTGTGTTGCTGTTTGTAAATTATTTCCTCTCACAAACATGGTCAAAGCATGTAAAGGCAAAAGCTGTTTAGTGACGTAAGAACATTAATTCTATTCCTCTTTGAGCAGAAATAATTATAAGCAAATACAAAGCAGTCACAGCTTTGTGATATCTTTCTCACAAACAGGGTAGGCAGAGTTCTCAGTCTGAGCCCTTTTTGACGAAAATGGAGCTGTTTGACACAGATACAGAGAAGTCTCTTAATGCACGACTAATGCTCTACACCAAAGTAAATACTGGGGGTTCATTTTTTTTCTAAATGATTCAACACTACTAGCAGGCTACTTTAAAGTCCAATTTTGAAAAAACACCACAGCCATCCATTCTTTGGTATAGTCAATAAAAAAGCACACATTGACTTCTGAAGATCTGAGCTTGAAAAACAAAAGTCCCGCTGTTCAGTGTCTCTGATCCACATTCCACACTAATTAACCTATATCTTTCAGTTAAAAACAGATCTTGGTTCCTTAACAGGAAGCTTAATTATGTTAACTATATTGCATTTCTGAAATAGGTGATAAAGTCCAGTTTCAAATGTAAGTCTTTTTTAACAGCACTAACAAATATGATTCACAGAGACCTGGTTAGGAACAGAAACTCTAAAAATGTCCAAAGCATTTGCACGAATGAAACATGCAGAAGTTAACCACCATGGCCTATCCAGAATTATCTGTTGCCTTAGTACATACAATAATTATGCAATACGGGAACTCAAAATAGCCTAACAGTCTTGACTAAAATTCTAGAGCTTAAGACCAACAATGCAAGGAGAAATAAAATAGATTAATAAGAACTCAAAAATAACATCAGCAAGGAAATGCTGGTTTTTATTCCAAACAATAGTCTCAATGAACAAGATCCAGAATGCCAGGCATAGCAAAAAGCAGAAGCAGCAGGAGGAAGAGAGGTAACAGAAGGAAATACTTGATGTTGTCAAGGAGTCTCCTGACATGTCAACTGAAGCAACAAGCTGAGAGCTGTGAAAAGAAAATTATAAACAAAAAGCGGCAGCTCTATTGTTAAGAAGCAAAAGACAGCTAATGGGAAAACACATCAGGCTATCAGGAAGTCAGCTGTTGGAATAAAACCACCACAAAGGAAAGATGACCACTTTGCACTACTAAAAAGAAAGCAACAGCCAGTTCCACATACCAACAAATTACTAAAATTATTGAGTGGAAAAAGCAGCAAGAGAGGAAGCCTGTAGGTAATGCTGCAGAAAGGTCTTGGCTACACTGCAGACATTATTTGAAACTAATCCAGTTTTTTCTATAGCCTCATGTAGTTGCAATGCAGATTTAGCAATGAAACAGACTGACTTCCAGGTGCTGAAAACTCTGTGCTACTATTGGAGAAAGTGAGATATCGTCATAGGAACCAGATTACTTACCACCTCTGAATAACTGCTTACACATTTCTGTTTGTAAAAATGCTTAACTGAGTGATATTTCTGTTCATAGGATAGGATTCCTTTCACACCATGGCAGGATTTCCTGTCATGCCAAGCCCCAAGTGCAACTGCATGTCTAAGTAAAAAGGAGGAAGAAAAAAGTACGATACAATAGCATCGATATGGGGTGTAAGAAGCTGAGCAAGTTCAATTCCCTGCCACACAATTCTGGAGTAAACTCATATAAGCCACTTTAGGCAAGTCTCCTTCTGATGGACCATGGTTCGGAGACCCTTGGCATGGCTTTGCACTGGGCTCAGCAGGTGATGCGCAAGCCTGCCCTGGGATACGTATATGTTCCTGCAGTCACACTGGAAGCCTTCTTATCTCTGAAATGAAGATAACAATCTTCCTTATCCTATAAAAATGTGACCTGGACAGAGATACAGATGGCAAAAAGCTAGCAAAGTATTAGGTCTGTGTGTCCTCTTTATTCACAAAATGCAAACTGTCTGGTTGAAAATCTAGTGAATATAGGCTGGAAGGAAAGTACAGCCACCTTTACAGAAAACATATGGCTGAATTCAATCTTGGTGTAAACAAAAATACCTTAAGTATCACACAATTTCTTTTCCTCCTTTTTGTTTCACACCTTTTCAATAGCTGCAAAGTATCGTCAAAGCCCGTCAAACCCTAAGCCATTTCTGAAGCCAAGCTATGCATTTTTGAACGCCATTTTATCTTTTTCCATATGTCACTCCTATTTCTGTTGCTCTTCTTCACCTGTAAGCCAATTATATATCTGGTAATTCTCTCTCCAGTAAAGACTGTTTCATCTGTAACCATGTAAGGACAGATTCCATGATGAAATTTTTAAGTGAGACAGTTCAGAGGAGGAAAACTTCACAGTTTCCCCGAATGGTATTTTTCCACAGCATTCCACTTCTAGAAAAAAGGTCTCTAAATCCTGTGGAATTAACATAATAAATAATACAGTCCCTAAGGCTAAAATTACATATAGAGAGGCCTGTATCTGAACAGGTTTTCTTTTATGCAATATTTCCATGTGCACTTTATTATTTTTTTAAAGAGACTCTAGAGAGTGACAAGTTCTGTCTCACCATGTCTACAGTAACTACAGAATTATGACACCCATTTTAATAGACACATTTCCATGTTGACACTCCTGTAATTTTTTGCCTATATATCCAGTCTTTCGACTCTAAATCTTTGTTTTCTCTATCATTTACTTTGCCTGTTTGAAATTTAAGGATATGCTTTCCCTTTTCCACAAGGCATATGTTACTTTAGCTGCTAAAGTATTAGAGCCTAAGACAGCTCATTAAACATCTCCTACCTTGTTTGACATATTGTTATTTTTAATACATCTGGTAGACTTTCAGCCCTTTTTTCAGAACAAGCAGTACTACTTTTGTTCAAGTAAAGGTGAATTAATTTTTTGTCAGCTGATTTCATAAGATGAAATAAAACTCTGGAATGAAATCCAAAGACATTTCATCTGCTGCAGTCTGTACAGCTACTGATTTTCTATTTTACTTTCAATATAAGACAACATTTAAAAACACACCTGATAAACAACTTACATAAGAACCACGATACTTCCTGCTCAAAGTGGTTTTATATGTCTAGAGAGACATTTTTTCCCTGTTATTCTATTACTCTTCTAGAAGCAGAAGTTAAATATAAGAAATTCCCGTGACTGTCTTACCCATTGCCACTTTCATCTCTACTCCCAGCTCAGGAATCAGTACAACTCCCTTGTCCTCCCCTGAAATCATTTCTGTATGACCTTACTTTCTAATTTCTGTGTGCATATATGACAAAGAAATTTTTCAGGGAATCTCAATCTTTGACATTTTCAATTCATAATTAATTCACTCCTCTTCATTTATTAATGAACTAATTTCTTGCTAAGGTTAAAGTTACTCAAAAAGAAAAAAGGAAGAATTTTTTCAGTGCATGAAGGTCTCCCACACATCAGTAAAGAAGCAAGTTTTGGTGGCCTGCTGCCTAAAATAGTGCACGAACCGTAGCAATTAATAACTGAAGCTGCAACTGCCGTTAGGACCTGGTATTTTGTTTTGGATTCTGTGTTCGCCTCTTATTTCTAAGCCCTGTAAGTCTGATTAGACTCTTCAGAGGAGGAAAACAAAAGCAAAATCCTCAACTGTTCCTCTATAATAATCCTCAGAGAAAATCTTTTTCACAGCTTCTGGAGATGTGCCTCCCACCTTCACATCTGGGGATAGTATTTATTTTCTGAGGACCAGGAACGCAATAATTTACATTTGAATACAAAATGCCTTTTATGATTGCTAGCATCCTGGAATGGGAAGCTCAGGATTTCAGAGGTCTAATGCAGGAATTCTAAAAAGGCAGAGCAGACTGTATGCCCCAGTACAACGTTTCCCATGTTGGAGGAGCACAGTTGTGCAGGTTTGGCTCACACTTTACATATATGAATTCTCCTCTATATAGACCCATCATTACCCTGAGTTACATCTTGATTCCTATGAGTAATATGTTGCAAGGTGAGAGAAAACGTGGGTAAGTGAAGATTATCTACCCATACTACTTGCAAAGTTTTTGAATATTGCATGTCACTAGGCACAATTGCTGGGTTACGCATGCCTCCTGTTCTGCCTGCCCTCATCTGTGACTGCATGTTACACACTGATTTCAGACTAGCTTTGCTCTCCTTTCCCTAATGCTATGTTCCAATTTCTATGTTCTCTTAGAAAATAGGTCTTTAGCTCACTCAACTATGTGGCATGCACATTTCTAAAACAAAAAATAAGGTCAATGAGGGTCATCATTACTAATGGAGCCTATTCTAAAATTATGTAGCCCAGATGCTTTTTTCCTTTCTTTTTTAACCAAATGTAGGACAAGAGTAAAGAGTACTTGAATTGACACATTAGTATAGAAAGGAGACTATGTGAAGATGGAATTAGAGTTATAATCAAAGCCTGCTGCATAAGAGCGTACTGCTGCAGCTATGTTCAGAGTGGCATATAACTGAGGGCATCCATCCACATTTTGATTTCTTCATTGTTTTGTTATTGAAGGCTTATTGTATTTCTATACACAGACATGCAAGCTGTAAGGGAGAGAGCAGGGTCACTGTTGGTAAGGCAACAAGTTACTGGGAGCTGAAACCCACATTTTAAATTAGAATTATATTAATATTTGAAGCAATTCATACTTATAATTGCCAATGAGTCTTTATTTGTATCTACCTGGAGCAGTAAACAATTAATTGTCCTAATATATTTGAAGGAAACTCAGTTATTCTCATAGTGTTGAACTAAATAAAGTATATAATAAATAAATTGCTGAGGAATGTGTGCCCATTCCTGTACACAAATCAAGAACATAAAATTGCAATACCTTTTTCCCCACAACTTTCAGTAATTTTTGAGGAACCAAGACACTAAAACCCAGCATTTCTTGTTGGTTTTCATGAAATTACAGCTGCAGACTGCACTTGAATAATCTCATGAACTGGCTGCCTTCCCACATTTGCTATGCAGAAAGCGAGTGATAAAAATTCCCCTTCCTCCTATTGCTCATGTCATACCCACATGCAGCCTTCCCTGTAGCCTTCTGCTGAGGTACCTCAAGTTTCATGAAGTTGTTGCAACTAATTCAGTGCCTCTATTTCATGTTCTATTTTAGGACAAACCAATAAAAGAACATGGAAATATCCACTGACTGAAGGTAGTATAGACCTACCGGCAAAACCAGCAGAAAGTTACTACTTATGGCTCTTCCGAAGGCTTCAAAAAGCAGCCAAGAAGGGACAGCCTTGTGTACCACATATCACTAGGATAATGGCAGCATTTTCCTGCCAAGTACTGTTTGTAACCAGAAAAAAAGTCCAATTACATGGTCATTAAACAAATTTCATTGTTCCTAGGTGGAGAGATTTGAACCCAAACCGAACAGTAGTGCTTTATCAGTTCTTTCTGAAGTAACATTTTTATTTTTCTTCCACATAGCAATTAAAGAGATTCAGTAAAGATTACTGAAAATGTTACTAGTTTATGTGGAAACATTAAATGTGAAAATATGAAGTATTGGCAGTTCAAGTGGTAAGTGGAACAAGTCAGCATTTTAAGTTTTCCATATATAAATCTGTTTGTCGCATATCTCTATGACAATGAAGACATTATAGCTGAAGAAGCTATAGTTCATTTTCCATCCTGTTCTCATAGTAAGGCTGTATAGGTTGGGAATGTATCATGTCTGAACTCCTCCTTCTGGGAGTTACATGCGTGCTGTATAATGAGAATAAAACTTCATGTCATATTTTTTAAATGGCATTTATGGTCTATTTATGGCTTCACAATTCAAGGTCATTTACAAGGACCATCACGTCCACTTATTCTGCCAATTCTTTCACTAGTTTGACATAGTCAGCTAACAAGGCTTCTGAAAGTATTAAAGCACAAGTTGCCTTAGATTAAAATAGATGCCCACTTAGATACATTGATGAATTTCAAACGAGAAAAAAGCATATTTACTTCGGCAGGGTTTGTATTATAAAACTCAAGCATATATAATTTACTAAGCATTTGTTTGTAAAGAGATTCTCATATTCCTGGAATAATTATTAATTTCTGTAAATCTGTAAGTTTCTATATATCATTCTTCTAACATTATTTCTTTATGCAAAACAAGTACTCCTTATGATTTTAAGTTCAAATACCATTTTAATTATTTGGTTGAAAAGAACATTTTTATGAAATAATCAACCAGAAAAAGATACTTAGGAACAAGTCATCAAATCTTACTACATGCAGGAAGATGAGTCTAAATCTCTTGAACAATTAGCAGCCAACTATATGTCAAGCACTTATTTTGTTATGAGCTTTTTTTCATCTGAATAGGAGGAAAATTCTTACTGATCTAACTTAGTTTACTTTGCATAGTCATTGGCAAATTTGAAGAAGGGATTTATTAGGGAGTTTTACATCTCTAGGGACAAATTTTCCCTCTCTTCCCAGCAAGATGTGCAGAGCTGCCCTACTACAAGTATTAACCTCTCAGCATCTACAGTAATGATACATTTTCCTAGTCCTCTCCTAGTAAAAATAATTCATGTTTTAAGTACTTTACTTATTACTTTAGTACTAATGACTTTGTGCAATTAGAGCTAATAGCACCGAATTATCAGTGCTGATACTTTCACTATTGGAGTTATATGGGTGTATTTGCCATCAGGTACTGTTCAATGCTGTGAATTTTATTCTTTAATCTGCATATGCCTACCAAAAAAAAAAAAAAAAAAAAAAAAAAAAAAAAAAAAAAAAACAAAAAAAAAAAAAAAAAAAAAAAAAAAAAAAAAAAAAAAAAAAAAAAAAAAAAAAAAAAAAAAAACAAAAGCAAAAAACCAAAACAAACAAAACACCAAAGAAACTTATTTGCCTACAGATAAGCAACGGAAACAAATTATGGACCAGGTTCACGAAAATATATATATATCTTATTTTAGTAAGTACTAGGAAGTAAGACATATAAAGGGAAAATATTTGTATTTGAATGTAAATATAGGCACTGGCTACGCTTTGGTTACCATATCTCCTGCAAAGTCAAGCAGATGTGCTCTACTGTTAATGTCATCCCACTTTCTGATATGTTGGTCATGTGAGCTTAGAAAAATCTTAGTTTTGTTTAGAGTGGCTCCTTGCTGCACTTGTCAAAGGTGCCTCACATGCTAATGATGCTGATATTTGTCCCAGTCACGTTCGCCAAGCAACTTCAAAGCACTCAACACCATCCATTTCAAGTGGAAATACTTGGATCTTGCAGAAATACCGTTAGTGGTTATCTGGCTAAATTCATCCCAGGACCACAGTGCTTTATAAAAACTACTGAACACAGCACAGTGTTTTATTAGGGCATGAAGGTATGGACAAGTTAATCAAATCTGTCAATATCTCACACAGAAGTTACCTGATGAAAGACCAAAAAGGACTTTCTTCTGCTGTAGCCAGAAGACCAGAGTTCTGGTGACTGTTAATGTTTATAATTAGAATACCTAATAATAAATGACAACTCCTTCATTCCTTCTGCACTGGCCATTAGTGAAACAAGTCTCCTGCCTCTCCCTTGTATTTCTCTTTTAGCAGGCTCCAAAAGAATGATCCAGATGCATGTGTTCAGCACCCCCATGGCAAGAGGACCACTTCCAAGCCTGCTGTGCTCAGGACCCACATGCAGAAGGGCAGGCTGAGGGAAAGAGGTCCTTGCTAACTCTCTAGTCTTCAACAGGAGCATAGGATTTTGTGTTATTGGTGAGAAATCAAGCAGCAGGAAGCCGAATGTTTAACCAAATACTTAAAATGTGTTCCAGCCCTGGTGATGCTATTTGTTTTCTCCTTACTTTGAGCCCCTTTCCTCTTTCTTGACCCTCTTGAAACTTCCCTTTCTCCTCTGCTGTCTGGCTTACTCGGCCCTCACTACACCTCTCACAGGAACCAGTTGCTCTATTTGTGCAAGATTTACTTTTAAATGAGTACAGCTGGGAGAGATGATGCCCCAGATGCAAAGCTGAAGAAGCATTTGCTGAGTACTGTTTTGTGGAAGCCTTTAACCCCAGGTTTGTATGCATACAGTGTTTTCCTCTTTCCTCTCAACCAACCCCAGATTATAAGGAGGGAATATTTCTGAAGAAAAATTGCAAATCAATAAATGAATTTTAAACCAAAGTCCTTTCATGTCACCAAAGTACAGGCAACAGCACTGACAACTATGGTAATTGGGTCTGCAGCAAGTAGTTCAAGGGAGTCAAGCTGACTGACAGCTCTCTCCAACCTCATAACTACAGAATCTGAACTCTTGTTTTTCTACAGATGAAGTATTCCTATGGAAGATTGAAAGCACACACTTTTACTCTTTCTCCATTTTAAAAATATTTATTTTATTACCTGTTTAGAGCCCTCCAGGGGACTTTTCTGCTTTCTAACCAGATTTCAGTGGCATGCCATCCTCAGCATGATGAGGCATATGTCATCCTCAGAACAGACTTACTTGCTTTTCCTTTCCTTTTAGGTCACCTACCACACAATAAAATAATTCCAAATATTATAGGAGACTGAAAAAACAACCAAAAAAAACCCCAGCTTTGTTTAGACTCATGAAGAGTTCCCAAGATCTGAAGGATGTTTCTGAAATTACAGGGGGAGCTTCTTTCTGTTCTGTTCTGTGTATATTTTCACGCATTCCCTGACTGATTCATAGGGTAGTCACTAAGCTAATGGAAGAGCCCTGAGGGATTTAAGGAGATTATATGAATTTAGTTAGCTAAAATGCTGGGAACACATTAAAATAATCAAAACTATTGCATAGTTTGGAAAATATAAAGTTATTGAAGCCTAGGGCAGATTGTATATTCTATTACAAAGTGGTACATTAAGAAACAGTTGACTTTTTTTTTCTTTACAATAAGCCCTGGGCTAAAAATCTCTTCTTCCCCCATCCAATTTGTCTCTACTGTTTCCTCACAACAGCAATAATCCTCTCAGCAGTGTGTGTTAACCTTAATGCAAAGCATCTCACCAAGGAGCAATGCACTGACGTCTTTGGTGGAATTTGGTACTCAGCACATGCAGTATTCAGATGCACTATGGATAACGTTCATACAAGATACCTCTAAATTTGCTCATTTCGGTAATGTAAAGCAGCAACATTCCAAAATGCTTGTTTGAAAACATGCATCACAGAAAATGTTTGCAGATCTTCCATGAACTCTGGTACTGCTTTACTATCACAGCAATACAAATCTCTGACTTCCTAACTTACGGGAAGATATTCCTTGTTCTATCACAAACCAGACTAACCCTAAAAGTCAGTATTTTCATGTGATTTACTTCAGCACAGCTGTGCTCCAACTGCATTATTGCTCAGAGTAAAGCCAGCCAGCCAGCTGTGCAATTGCTCTGTCAGCAACAGAGAGTCTTTTAAAGCCAACACGCTAAAACATCTGTCTAAAGATGTGTCAAACTATTCAGTGGTGATTAGAACACTGAACAGGAGCGGCTGTTTGCTGGTTAATGATGGGTGAGAGATAAAATTTCCTACCCATGAAAACAGATGACTTTTTTAGGACTTGTGTTGTACTACTGCATCCTAATCTACAGCACCTACCACTGCATGGGGGAAAAAAAAAAAATAGAAGAAAACAGAAAAAAAACCCCAACCAAACAAAAAACCCAAACAACAACAATGACAACACAAATAAACAAAACAACACCAACAACAAAACGAACAAACAAACACGAAAAAAAACACAGAAGCCATTGCTCGATTATGGAGCACAGAGCTTGGCACACAGACCTTGGGCATTTATCTCAGAGAATGACATATGGTTTTCTAAAAAAGAAAATTTGAAACTAACCAATTTTATTTCATTTTCCCATCTTGTAAAAAAGTGGAAGTGTGAATGCTTATACCCTTTCCATAATTCCCACTTCTAATGCCACTGTAAATACTGTGAAGAGATGTATAAAAGTTTAAGACTTTTTGGACTCCTGTTTGCCATCTGTCTGCAATGATATATTGGGCAACGCATAATAGAGGTTAATTATGCGTTGCAAAAAGAATCATTTTTTTACTCAGCTTTGTGTTCAACTGACTGAATGCTCTCTCGCTGGGAATTGTGAACATGAAGGAGTAAAAGAGAACCCACGAAATCGTCTACATTAATCCACCTCTCAGAGGTCCATGGCAGCATAAATACCACTTGCTCTATACTAGAATGGCTCCATAGTCTGTGACTTCTCAATTTGAAGTTATATACAGTGAACAAACCCACTCAATTAAAAAAAAAAAAAAATTTCTGAAAAAAAATTAACATTTTATTTAATTCAGTAAGCGTTAAATATTGCTTATTAAGCTTATTATTGAAGAAGTTAGCCACTACAGTAAGTTGACAATTTTGCTTATCTTTACAACATCAACAGTCCCATTCTATGGTTCCTGACTGTCAAAACCATGATGTCAGTTCCTGCTTTTGATATCTTTAAAGTCATTACTACAACTCTTCCTATGGGACAAATTCTTGCTACTTGTAGAGACATCCAGAAAATTTTTGCTGGCTTTTCCATAAAAGAATGCCAGAATGGCAGAGATGTTTTCAAGAAGAGTAAAAAAACTTCCCAGAAAAATCTATAATAGGAAAGCAGATAAGACAAAAGTAACAGCCTACGAGCTGAAGTATAGCCCCACTTCAAATGGCCTTTGGATCAAAGCTGATTTGTTGGGCCAAAGCCCATTCAACACCAGGGAGGTTCTAACTTTTCTTACTTGTCTAACAAGATGGACAAGGCCCGAGTTACCAGGAAAGGTTGAGCCAATTTCCTCATATGTTTGTACTGAAGTAAAATGAAGTCTGCAACAAATCACAACTCCTGCAAGAGCAAGTGTCATAGTTTGGTGCCATTTATTAAGTCAGACCAATACACATACCCAGTACTTTATCACGATGGATAGCTTCAACGCTTGGAACATTTCCAGCTTTTCCCTTCCAACAGCCTCTCTGAGCAAAGCACAAAGTATTGCACACACCAGCCACTTTTGATGGAATCCATTGTGTATACATCATCACAAACTAGGTAGCGTTCTTATATCTTGTTCTCAAGTTTTCCAATTAATCTATGAATTCAGTTTGTAGGTGATGGCCATAACCAAAATGTTGGATGATACATGTGGATGAAGATAATATAAAAATCCAAATATTTTGGTCAAAGTTTGGAAACGCTGCTGTAGTTTTTCCAGGAGAATGTGTATGCCTTATTCTTTTGCTGTACTTTGTAGGTCAGTCTCTGCTCCTGAGGAAAGCACCTATTTTCATACAAAAATTCTGTTTAGTCGAAAACCACTTTTGCAGTGAGAGTGTTCAAGTGTAGTTTTCCATCAACCATAATACTAGCAAACAGCTGAGGCTGAAATTTAAGGTCCTGTTAGTATGTACATTTTACAGTTTTTCCTTTTTCATTCTACTCTTTAAACTCTTTTACATGAGAAGATTCATCTCAAGCATACAGCTGATGCAGGGGAGCATAAAGTAAGAGCCATTTACAGTCAAGGCTAAAACAGTCCTTACCTCATTAAAGGTTTGCTATTGCAGCTGTTATAGTCTATCAGGGAAGGAAATCTTGCACACTAAACGAGGAGCAATACCTCAGCACAAAAATGAGAATTGTTTGATTGAGTCTCAGCCTGCATTTCCCAAATTTAATCAGACCCTTTTAGCATCTTTTTCCTCTGGATTCCTTTGTTGGTGCTTAAAAGTAGAGAAGATGAATAAACATATTTAACAGACATTTTATTTAAAATTAAATCTGCTGGTGAAGAGTACAAGGCAACCTTCTGGTGGAGCTCAGTACAGCAAAGCTCCAGTTTTACCAAGTTCAGCAGAGTTCCACAGGACCAATCGTTTTGCCAAAGATGAGGTCTCCTCATGAAGAGAACAATTTTGCAGAACAGGCACCACTCATCTATGATCCCCCAAAACCGAGTTCATACCACTAACATAATTTTATCAGGACTATAATCATACAGGCTTCTGAGTCAAACATTACCAAAACAGTTCTTGTACTGTGATACCGTGATGGAATCCTTCCCATCTGCCTCACAGTCAGTAGTACTGCTGTCATAAAAGACATCTTTANAAAAAAAAAAAAAGGAAGTATTTAGTAGCAAAGCCAAAGAAGCACAAAGGGTGCTGTATATTTCACAGGTTTCTTCCAAAATGACTGGAAAAATCGTTTATCCTCTGGTTAGAGGATATACGTATATATCCATCTTTATTGAGGGCGTCCAGCCTCCTGTGTACCAGCTGTAAACCTGACAGCTCCAGCCACACACTGAGGCACAGTAGAGGGCAGGCTTGCTGCCACAAAAGGCTTTAGACTCTCAGATTCAAATTGGGCAGGACTTTGGGTTTAGTAATTAACTGCCCTTGATCAGTGGCACAGGAATATAATTGCATGCATCAGTCAGTTAGATTTTATGTAGCCAAGCGTTTACCCTTAGCTGTACATAAATTAAAATGTATCTGAATCAAGCATGCAAGGTAAAGTAACTTGTATACAGCAGACAGGTTTATTTTTACAAAACAATCACACCGTCTAAAGATCAGTTGCATAATTTAGTATGTTAAATACCACCTTCAACAGAAAAAAAAAATCTTAACTTCAACGTACTTCAGTGAACAGTGAACATAATGAGAAAGGATAATATTTTGTTATAACAACAAGCACATTTCTTAACCGGAACAGTGTCTGAATAAACAGTAATTGATACGAACTCATTCTGAGGTAGCTTTCTATCCTGTGTCAAATGAGATACATAAACACACGCAGAGTGGTTCCACACGTTCTTCAAGTTTCAGTAATTTTTACAGAACTACCTGGAACCTCGGCATTCAGAAGTTTATCCAAAGACTCTAACAACAGGACTGTCTGATTTCTCTTATTTTGTACTAGATTGGGGGTGGGGAGGAGGAGGGGGGAACATCAAACCATCTTGATTCATGTTCTATATTGTTCCACTAGATCACAGCTTTTCCTATATCTTCTTGTCTCTCAGGCAATAAATATTTCCTAATGCCTTCCCCCACACACACTACAGCTAAATTAAAAACTGGTTCAGTACTCTTTTTCTACAAAAAGTCAATAAATGAAATGAATTTGTTTCAGGAAGTTGCTTTTCTTTGCTCTCTAAGAATATTAACAGAGTATTTGAAAGAATGTCCTCGAGCAGCAAATTTTCTTACCAATAGCAATTTTGGTCCAGGTATCTACGCAGAAATCTCTTGCAATGGTGAGGAGGGTAATAAAGAAGACTGAAACAGGGATAGAAAGCAGCCAACTAATAAGAATGTAAGTGACAAAACGAAAAACAGAAAAAAAACCTCAAATTTCTTACCAGGTTCAAAGAGCTTACACAAAGAGGAAGTCGCTACATTATCTACATCTAGGGTCTGGCCTTCACTGCTGATCTACAGCTCACTAAACAACGAAATGTCCAAATTCTTAATTTCTTTATGACTTTCGTGGTAGAGTACAAAGTAGATATAAAGATCCACAGTGATGCATATGTGTTCAAAACCTGGGTAACCATTGTCATGAATCATCATCATTTCCTGCAGACACACCCATACTGAGCCCTGCCCCTTGATTTATGCAGAAGTTTTATGCTTCTTAGATGAATACATAAACAGATTTTTTTTTTTAGGCAACAAACAAGAGACCAGTCCCTAAGGCAAGGACATAATGAAACGTCCAAAAGTCATCTGTGGAAGCCCCACTACCTTCAGATTCAAGACAAATCCCCTGCCAGCCAAACCTAGGGAAGTAATCTTCCCAGATGCTTGTTGTGACCCTAAGCATATGAGAACACCAAGGAGAGGTTTCTCAGTATTATTTAACAACATGAATAGAACCTTCCTAACTTACCTCATCATCTAACCAAATTTTGAAGGTTCAGATGAACAAATAAATAAATAAATTCCTCCAGACCCTCCTAGGCAGCGAGCTGGCATTGCACATTCAACTGTTTTGTTGTGCAGCTACAAGTGTTAAAAACATGGTGGGCAATATGGGGGTGGGGGGGAAGAAGAAAAAAAAAAAAAAAAGAGTGAAATGAAATTCATAAAACCACAGATTTTAAAGTAAAAACAATACCCTAATGACGTAGGACAGTACAAACAAAATGCTTTCACGAAATATGTTGCCTCCTTTTTAAGGTTTCAGGAAGTTGAACAGTATCGTACCTCCAATGCTATTCCTTTGAAACACTGAATTATCCTCACATGAAGGAGCCTGCCTCTTTGAAACTGAAGGTTTCTAACTTCAGCCTGCATCTCCTGGATTTTGATGGAGATCAGAGTGGAGAAGAAGGAAACATTTTCTGGCTTGGAGGTCCATTGATGGAGATTGGGATAATATTCGCTAGATGATTAACATTTAGTATATATTCTATTGCATTTATAATTTGCATTCCATTATTTATTCAGTATAAATAACTAGATGCCCTTTAAGTTGGATGGATTGTTACTCAGTGCAATTTCCCATTCTCCAACTCTTTTTAGGAGTTTAGGGGTGTCTCAGGGTGGTGTGCTTCAGCACAGACATGCTTACATCTCTCTGGACTGCTTCAGACTAGTCTCTACTAGG
Source organism: Pampusana beccarii (assembly GCA_013399365.1). NCBI lineage: Eukaryota > Metazoa > Chordata > Aves > Columbiformes > Columbidae > Pampusana > Pampusana beccarii. The sequence goes on along the minus strand of VWYH01003089.1, from coordinate 2,560,875 downwards.
AAGCTGCGTGCAGTTTCATAACTTGGGTTTTCTTCATTTTTCCCAGAGGCAGACCAAAAATGAAAAAAAAAAGAAAAAAAAATCCCTAAAGCGGTGGTGTCACCTGGCATGAAACACAAGTGACCTCTTCCAGCATCAGGCAATGAGAGACCACTTGGGCATTTTATTTCACTTCAAGACAAATGAGAGGAAGGATACCAATAGCAAAGACCACAGTACACGTTTCACCTAAGACTTGCCAGCAAAGCCCACTTCCTTTGAGACTCTGCTGTTTTGCTAATCCATACAACACACATCAAGGCAGTATGACTGTAGGAGATAAAGGAAAGGATGCATACAGTTAATCCTTATAAGCTGAAAGGATATAAAGAACATTTCTCCTAGTTTGCTCTCAGACTTCTGGAGTGCTTGATGGCTCCTGCCTGGCAGACATACTGACTTTGAAATTACTGAGACAGATCTGACATTCACGTTTAAAAGGATGATATTGTACCAAGGCAACTCTATCAGCATAAATAGCTGTAACGGAAGAAAAAAACCTTTATATTAACTTCAGTAGTGGATGATTTAGCTGTCTAAAATTGCTCTATTCAATCTTTGTACTTCACCTTATTTCTACTTTCTAGGGTAAATCAGAAATTAAAGGACGTACTACCATGTAGAAAAATGCCTCCATTTAAGGCATGTAAGGAAGTATTTCATTTTGTGTCATGTGTGTTGCAAAGCCATAGCATGCAAAAGGGAGGCAAATTGTTTTGCGCTGCTGCCTGGATAAAATTGCATCAGGAAACAGTGAGTGCATGAGCCACACATGCCTGGGGAGAATAGTTAGAACACCCTTAGAGTCTCAGTACAGCTTTGTCTTCTTAGCATTGCCTTTCTATAACAGGCATCTGCTTTTAAAGGGGTATTTACACAGCGTGTAAATCTATCAGCCTTAACACTAAGCATTGGCTTTTGGAGAAGGCAAAAAACATCCAAACACTGAGTTGAATAGAAAGCAACTAAGAGAACACTTAAAAAGAAAGAGAAGTTAAAAAGTATGAATTTTGTGAACAACGAAATCCAGTGGGCAAGCTACTCAATTCATAAGCCACATTTAATAGTTCTGTTAATTAAGTCAGTGACATAATAATTCAGAAAATATTTCAGAGCCTTTACATCAATTTTGAGCTACACGCAAGGAATGAAACCAGAAAAACGGAAGTACATCCATTTTATGATGATGAACGTCATGTTACAACCATGCACATTAATATCTTCGCCAGTGCCTGTGAATAGCTGGTTAATAATCTTAATTCAGATAGCCTCTCTGAGACGTATCACCCTCTTAATTTTAAGCATTTTGATTTGCTGCAGGAGTCATGAACACATAGATACATACAGAGTAAATAAAAACTGTCATGGAAAAAAGTAAATAGATCAGACTTTACTGCTTAAATAAGGACATTGTGTTTTCTTGTGATAAACTTTTACCTTTAGTTTGTCATAGATGACAATATTTGTTATATCTTTCTTATTCTGTATAGGTGATAAACGGTAATCAAGGAGTCAATGGTACATATAAAAAGTGTTATTTTCTCTGTATTTTGTGTACAATCAGCAGGCTTCAATATTGATATCAAAAGTGATTTTTTTTGTTCATACAATTCCCACTGGTTTGGTCCTGATTTTGCCTTTATATCCTGTTGTGAGAAACTTTCCAGTGAATTTCACGGCTGTAACACCTGAAAAACAGTTGCTCACATGGTTATATTTCTATTGTTTTCTTAGCGACATGAAATATTTAAACTAATTAAATAAATTAATATGTAATCTGTTTTCTTCTGTTGGAAGCAAAAGGGAACCTACCCTCTTAGGTCTGAACCCAAGTGAACTCTATCTGAAGGAATATAAATGGTTCTTCAAGGAAGTTTGTAAGTTTTATATTGCTTCACAACCTGTATTTTTTTTAATGAGTTTTGGGGTTTGTTTTTTTAATAAACACAATGTTATACACAAAGTGGAATATTTGGTAGGAGTTCCATTATAACCATTCTAGAAATGGTTATAAATCTAAAACCTATTTGATCAAAACACAAACAATACAACACAAGTGTCTTCTCACTAAACACAACGCATCACTCTTGTAAATGTAGCATCAAGTTACAGAGATAGCTTGTCAAAAAGATAGAATAATGCTTGTACTTCAGAAGGGGATCTGCCTGTGTAAAAGAAGGATACTGAACGGATAGCAACCACGGAAACAGAAGTGATGCTTACAGTATATCTTATGAGCTGAAAGCTACGCCATCTGGCTTTCTCATAACCATCCTTTTGGCTAAAAAAAACCTCAAGTATTAACTGTAGATATATACTTGTGATACATTTAAAAAGTTCTGTTGTTGCTGAAACATTGAATGATCCCACTCAATTTAAAAGTTTCCCTGCAGATACCTTCACTCTAAAAAAGCAAGCCTTCATATAATTGCACGAAAATTGGCTGCATGAAAGTTCATGTAATTGAGAAAGATAAAAAAATAAATAAAAATCCTGAATTACCAAAATAGAATATTTCTGTTTATTTTCCAAGTGTTTGTCTTAAAGTGAATGTTTTTCCTCTCATTTGTACAAAGTTCTGTTCCAAGCAAAACTGAATTAATTTATCTGCTCCATGTTGTGGCTACTGCAGAGAGGAAAAAAAAAAAAACAAAAACTTCACTCTGATAAATAGATAAAATGGATTCCTAAGAAAAACACTGTTTAAGTATTGAGTTAACATTCAAAAGATCTCCCAAGACCTTTCCTACTTCAGAGGTGAAAGCAATTACACCTTCATTACATTAGCAACACTGAATATGCATTTTTATGACCTGTCCTCTTCTCTCTGCATTGACTTCAGATGAAATTCATAAGGCACAAAGTTGTTCTCATCTGAAATAGTCTGTCACACAACACTGATCATCCCCTTCTTATCTCACAGATTTATGGAACATGAAATTGTCAGCGTGTATGTGTGAGCTACTTAGAAATTGAAATGATAAACGAAGATCAAATGAAAAACATGAACACAGGGTGTCAAATAGTACTTCTCTGGACTAAAACACCCCCACTTAGTTTGTGGGTGAAACTTCTAGTACCATAATTCTCAGAGATTCCAGTGTTGTCAATCTACAACGCTTGTATGGTCAGCCTACTCTAAAAAAATGTAAATGAAAACAATCAAAAGTTTCTGTAAATCCAGCAGAGAACACACAGCAGTAAGGCAGTACTACCTTGTTTTTTAAAAATATTCTCCTTTTCCAGACATGGACTGCAGTTGCTGGGGATCTTTTAACTATCTCTAATAACATTAAAAAAAAAAAAAAAAAAAAAAAAAAAAAAACCCTGTAATAGAGAAAACTGCACTTTTCTTAATTACTTTTTTTTTTTTTTATTCTTTTTTTGTCNACACAAACACCCTGTAAGAGAGAAAACTGCACTTGTCTCAAGTACTCTGTGTGAGTTCTAGACTTTTTTGAGCTAGAATTTTTCCTTCCCGCAATTCCATATTATCTTTCTAATTTTTGCATTTTTGCATGAATATGAAGTTAAAATAATAGCAAGAAATTCTCATATACTGTTTATATTACATCTTTGAATTTGTTTGGCTGGCACTTTAGCCGTTAACAGCTGTTTGCAAGCAAAGATAGTAAGGATCAAATATCTACTGATTCTTTCTATGCATAGGAGACAATAGCTTGTAGCTACACCCTGAAACGTAAGGAAAAATTTCAACAGCCTCCTGCAGGCATTATCTTCCTGTGTATGAAAGTCATTGTATAAAACAAAAGATACATGGAACAGAAAATTAAATTTGACATCAGTTCAGGGAATTCCACACCAATAAATCACAGAGGTGTTTGCACAAAACACAAGGCACACACTTCTACAACTTAAGCATTCTGAGTTTTTTTACTCAGTTCTCCCGTCTATTGATGTGAACATCCAACACTAAAGATCTCTGGTCCCACGGTTCCCTCCCACTTTCCAGAGACCTCCTACACACTATCCATAGTCAGTGAGGACACAGACCCTGGCACAAGTCTACACATGCCCCCTGTTAAATTGTATTGCCATTTACTATGAATTTCATTCTGGGAAGAGCCCCAGAGCCCTTTCTCCCTTCTCTCTGCATCTCTGGGGCATCTGAACTCCCACAGCCAGCAGCCCCTGGCTGAGATTTGGTTAAGCAAAAGCCTCACTCACCCTGCATCAAATTCAAGTCATTTGTTGCTTATTCAGTCAGTAAGGATAACAACACTTCATTACCTCTATAAACAGAGATTTTAAAGTAGAATTAAGGAGACCAGCCGGTTTGCACGGGCGTAGGAGCTGCGAGCTGTGCCAAGGCAGCCTGACTCTGACTGGCCTTTCTGCCGCTTTATCAATAGATGGCAGCAAGAAGCTCCTTCTCTCCGGAGCGTCGGAGAAGGAGGATACAGCCCAGTAGGAACACAGGACAAGCTTTCCAAGCGAGTTTAGATACTAATGTTAACAGCCACGTGTTGTGCCTGGTTCAGGAACGGCTCCGCACCCTCTGCAGCAACACACAAGCGTGGAGATGGCCCTTCAGTAAAGTGTCACGATGCGTTTGTAGTACATTGAGAACACGTCAACAACAGGAATTAAAATACGTTTTCCACTTTTTTTAATTTGTATCTTAACTGGCATGTGCTAAAATCCTAAACCGAAGCACAACAATCAGTGAAAGCAATAGCTAAACCAGGTCAGGATGTCCTCTGCATCAAAACAAAGGCTGCAGAGGTTCTAACTTATGGGCAGCAAGACTCTATTAACAGCCCACTACATAATTTGACCCATTTGTGTGTTTAGAAGCAAGATGCAATTTACATTACATGAAAATTCAGATATGTATTAAAAATAACTTTTTTTTCCTAGCAAAGACGAGTCCTTCAGGAATCTTTCAAAACCACTGCGTCCTTCCTTCCAGTGCACGATTTGACTCTTTTTTTCTAGACCAAGCTTCCAATCTCTGTTTGCTGGTTCTTCAACTCCGAATAGCACCTCTTCTGTTCTCAGAATATCTCTTCACTCCCAAATATCCTTTCCTCACAAACACACCCACCCCTTGTGCACCATTACTTTTTTCTTTCTATTTTTCTCTTGCTTCATTTCTCATACCACTGGAGTAAAAACTCTTCACATCAGAGCATCTCTTTCCAGTCCCACATGTTGTAAATTCACTGAGTTGGACAGGTTATAAAAACTAGGCGAGTGAACTGAAGACCTCTGAAGGATGTGTGAAATGTGAATGAATATGCCCAAGCTCTGCTACTGCCACATAAAAAAGAGACACAGTGTTGGGATCGCTTGAGACACAGTTTTTACTATGATACTTAGATATATCTGCTTGTACATATAAATATTTAAGCTACAAAACTATTTAAGCAGACCATTAATATTTTTTTCATACAAAGGATGTTTCAATATAATTTCCTGAGCAGATAATACCCAGTAAAAGAGAAAACTATAACTTCTTTGAAACATTCAGACAAAACCTCTAAGAATCTTGAATTCCATTGTTCAATTTCGATATTAAAAAGATTCAGAACATTGACCTCAAGACCTTTCATTTCCTGCATCATGCTATATACTCTGAAAAAGTAATATTGAAAAAAAAGTTAACATTTAGCTACTCTTCTCAGTATCAGACCTATTACTTCTGCTTAAGATCTGTCAATTTCTGGAGCAACTAGCAGTTTCTTACATAGATATTGACTAAGAATTCAAATGCAAAATCTACATCACTTCTGAATGCCCCAAATCAGCCTTAAAGTCAGCAACAACAGGGATAGTGCCATGAACCCAGGATCACCTGCATATCGTGCGAAGTTCTCTCAGTCTCCTGCGTGTTAAAGCAGAAAGGACGACGAGTGCCAGTGGCAGCTAAAACTACATTAACTTCTGTCTTGTTATTAACAGTGTCATGCTATCCGCGTTAAGTGGTATGATAAGTTGAGGTGGACACAGATGGCTAGATTTGTGGAGTGATCTGACACTTTGTGATGAAGGTTGGGCAACACATGTACTGGACACGCTAGGAGTGCCTCAGCACATCACCCAGCATATTTAAGAGCTTATTTCTTTCTCCCCCACCCCCCTCCACAGAAAGACAAACTATCTTCGGGGAAAACCTAACTTCACCACAGTCTGTGGCCTTTTTAATCCACCAGTTTTACAGGCTCTTAAAACTTTGCTGACCACAATCACTCTCTCAGGAGTCATTTGGGGGTTTTAAGTAAAATCATGTAGTTATATCACCTTGTCTTTATATTTAAGCTAGATGGTGTCAGGCTTGGTTTACTTGCAGCCTTTTGTTTCCAGTATTTTACCTAAAAGTCAAATATTCAGACTTCCCACAGGAGTGGTTCCTTGTTTTTGCTATTGGCAAAACCAAACTCAACAAGTATTTTTGCAGGCACCTCAGATCATGTTTAGCAAAGTTTCAGGTTGGGGACCACTTTCAGCCAAGTTAAAAAGAGGCAGAGCAGAGTCATGAGCTTAGGCAGAAAAGATTTCCCTGGAAGAGTGAAAACCGACATTTTTCCTGCAAAGTTCCAATAACAGAGAGATAGCCCAGAACTTTGAGTAGAGGTAAAAAAACCTCATGCTTGTTAATTTATTCTCTTTTTCTGAGCGACAAAGATCACTGCAGAAAGGTAAGGCTAAGGAGATATGGATTTTTGAAGTTAATTTATGGTATGCAATTTTATTTCAATTTATCAAAAATGTGCAGAGGAGGGAAGCAACACCTACACATGCTGCCAGAGGGTGGCCATAGATCTATTTCTGCTGCACTGGAAGCTGCATCCCCCTCTCCTGTCATGATTGTTTGGACATCCACTACCCAGCCAAAGTACAGTCACATCCTGGCTGTGTGGCAGCATCAGTCATGAGACCGCAGCGGGGGGACAGGTAAACCAGCTAGCTGCTGCACTCCTCCTTGCAGGTCACAGATGTTGCAGAATGTACACCTGGCAAATGTTAGAAAAGCAGCATTGCTTTTCATATGATGGGCACGTGACTGGTCACAGCAGAGGGAATGAGAGCAGCTTCTGGCTCAGACCCCAGCATTTTGGCTCCATGACCCTTCCCCAGGTGCAACAGTGAGAGACAGTCCTGAGATGCACCCAGACGAGGGCAACAGGAACATGTTATGGAGGGGAGGAATTTCATAATGAAGTGCATCTGGCACATGGGCCGTTTCTCAACTAACGCTAGCTTGAAGAACAAAAGAATGACAGACTGTTATCCTAGTTTAACAGGCAGTACAACTAAATGAAAGCAGAATAATGGCAATGATAAATACAATGCACAAGGGCTTTTCTGAAAGCTAATCCACTAGACATCATAGAGTCTATACCCTCCAGGAAAATATTTTCCACCATGGAGGATCTTTTCTACAGAAGTTAAGACACCATTCTGCAAGCCACTAACAGTTCTGTTCTAGTGTACTGCACACAGCTAAAAAAAAATCATTACATAGGTAAAAACTCTGTTTTTTCATAATTTACAAGTAGGCATTAGTGAACTATTTTCGTTACTTAATCAAGGTAAATATTAAATTTCGTTACTTCAAATATTCCATTCACATGGTGATCTTGAAGTAAAGGATGAATTAATATTTTAAATGCTTGTATTAATCAGATCTTATACCCACACAGACCAATTTCAGTATGATTCCCCTAGTAATGCTTCTGCAAACTGCATCTCACCTAGGGGTATTTCAGAGCAGAGTTACACCAGAGTCCCACTGCTTCTTTTATCTTCTTGTCGCTGTTTGCACTCCTGTATCAGTATATAGAACAATTTAAGGAGAGACTGCCATAAACGGAAAGGTTGGCCCTTCCGTGTGCAGTCCCTACGAAGCTGATTCCCATCTCTCCATCTCATTTCGCTGACAGAAGAGTGAGCACTGCTCCCCAGAATCAAATGGTTTCTAAGTAGCAGCACATGTCGCCTTCCATCGCCTCACACGTATTTAAGGTATTGTAGCCCTCTCTCAACTAAGTTACTCTGGATCAGTACTCCTGTATTATTTCCCTGTTATTCTGCTGGCATCAACCATCTGTTTTCTGCGGAGATTTCAGATACTTTTCAAAGGCTCTTGGAAATAAAATATTTTATATCTAAGTGTATTAATATTCTGTGGTCTTATTTTCATTACGTATTAACTTCCTTGTGTTCTATGTTTGATATCAAGGCTTTTTTTTTTAAATTTAGAACCTAGAAGAAATTTGACCAATGTCAGATTCTTCAGTTCTTTAATCATGCATTTAAATGGAAAGTGAGTAGCTTGGATTTTTGAACTAGATATTACAATTTTTAAAAGAAAAAAAGTTTTTATGCATCACAGCTAGATGTGCAATATACATAGCTTCCTTTTTCATCAATTTCTTGCTGAGTTTTGCAGAGTCATATATACAGCACAGATGTGGGAGGCTTCACAGGGCATCAAGCTTCACTTGATCTTCACTTCAGCTAGTTTCACACAGCAATACCATCACATTTTGTTTATTCTGAGTTACGACTCTTTATACAATATCATAAGTTTGTCTCTGCAAGGAAGCCAAAGAAAGATGCAATCAGTGGCAAGAGACAGAAGCTGGCTTCTCAGAAACGTGCCAGAGATCATGGGATAGAATGGAATTAGCCCTGAAAAAAACTGAGGAGAAGTGGAAACAAGTTTGTATGAAGCAGTGAAGTAGAATGGAGAAGAAAACAGCGACATTTCAAAGCTATGAAGCAGGAACGTGGTCTGTGCAACATTCAGTGAAGTAGCATGAAAAGGATGTATTTACCAGTTCCAAACAACCACACGACACTTTTAAGAAAAACAGCTTTAAGGTGCTGGGTGAGAGGGAAGACGAGAATTTAGTTGTTAAGCTTACAGTTTTATTTTGCATTATGTAGTTCTATTGGCCCTGAACAGAAATCCGTGAACTGCCCTGCTCACTACTGCAATACCTATAATTTTTCATCCATTTTAGTACTATTAGCAAGACCTGCAGCATGGCTCTTCTGAAGGCCTTCAGGTTGTTCCAAGATGCAGTATTTCATGGTCAGCTTTTGTATCCTTTAAAAACAAGTGTTCACTGTCAATCCTGTTACCGTTTTCTCCTTGTGTAGTGCACAGTCGAGGTAAGTCTAGTCATCATAAATATATTTTCCCCATGCAAAACTTATAATGCTAAGAATGCCTTATATCTTTGTTGTGATTTCAACTCCGTTGCTTGGTTTACAGTAACCTTTTACATGCAGGGGGAAAAAAAAAAAATAAGGAAGAGAACTTCAGCAACTTTATTCCCCCCCACCCCCACCCCTTGTCTGGAAACCATAGAAACCAAACTGAAAGTACAGCCAAGAAGTTCGTCATTTGGCTATCTCTGGCTGATCTCCATGGAAACATTTCACTTTTTATTGGAAGGAAAGATTTTCAAATCAGACAAATGGCCACAGTCTGATGGGTTATGGCATCTTTGGGGAGAATTTAAAGAACAAAAACAATGTCAAGTATTTCTGGTTTACATATTCCCATTACATCTCTATTTTACGCTATACATGCCTATTTTATTTCATTATAATTATAGCTTTCCTTTCAGAGCTGTGTTATCAAACAAAACATCGAGTTTGAGGAAAAAATTTGATACCCTGCCTACAACCAGGGTCTATTCACTCTGGTATCCAATTTAGGTATCATTTGCTGTAAATTATATAGGTCACCCAATGCCTTTTTTGCATGCTTCACCTGGAAGATTGAACAGAGGCATTGAATGCATCATAACAACTAAGACTCAGAGCTAAGGAAACATTCAACACTGAGCACTCACACACACCTCTCAGAGCTGTTCTTCAGGGAACCCTGCAGAACCAGGAAGGTACTTCTGCCTGCTTCCAACCCCCTTACATTTTAGTGTTTACTACCATTAACATAAGCACCAGATGACTGCGAAAAAGGTCTACAGACCACTGATAAGAAAAATGCTCCCATGGGACCCAAGGCTTTTATAGAGCATACAGAAGTAGCTGGGCACTTCGAGCACATGCCTGTGAGGGCACTTCTGACAGAGGGTGGAGTTACCTGGGGTTTCTACTGAGGCTTCAGAGTGCAGTTGGGCCACTGCCGCTCAGCCACATCAGCAGCAAGGCTTCTCACAGCACTGATAGAAGGAGAAGGTTTTGAAAGACTCCACCCTTATGACTACATTTAGTAGTATGCAGTGCCATGTGCACTTCACGTACCACCTACTCTGATAAGATGTGGCTAAGCAGCGCAGATACCCAGCTGAACTACAGATTCAGCAGTGAAAATTAAAAATTCTTCTTGCAAAGTGGCATAAGGTACTAAACCACAATGAAATTTATTTGTCATTGGACAGCTCCAATTATTGCTGCAGCCATTCTACTCCCATAATTTATTATTTGCTTCTTTTGCAAATAATACACACAGCATACACAAGAAGAGGGTAAATTTTTCTGCTAACTGAAATACACACAGAAGCTCCACTGCCAGAAAGCTCTTATGCAACAAAGAAAGGAAAAATGCTGAAGCCATCTTATACAGAAAAAGAAAGAATCCACAGCTACCCTAACGTTGTTAAGGAATTATTCTATTTATCATTATGCATAGAGAAACAAACTACAATGCACAAGGGATATGACTTCCAGTCTTAGAAAAAGTCTAGATTTCTTTGACTCATCATGCAATGGATATTGTTTCCAATGTCAACATTATTGTATTAAGTATCATAAACTGATACAACTAGGCATTAGCTAATCATTCTGCTCCTATCAATGACCTACCTGCAAAGAAATAGTGACAACAGAGATTAATGTAATGGAAATATTGCCAGCAATGAAGAGACACCATCTGATTTCAGCTGCAGACAAACTGTCACTGAACAAAAGAGTGAAAATGTGCTGATGCTTCCTGAAATTTGAAAGAATGTCAGAAAGATTGCAATGAATTACAGAGACAGAAGTAAACAGAGCAGGAAACTCAAGAAAATCATGAAAGAACATTCATAAAGAGAAAGTGACAGACGAGATATGACTCTGCTGAAAGTTTTATAAAACAATCAAACTAAAATAATAGTCCAGAGCCAAGAAGAAGAAAAAGGTCACGCCTGCCTCAGTTAGAAGTTACTTTACAAACATACAAATGAAGACTTGCATGAAAAAGGATGGCAGAGTTTGGTCCAGATCATTCAAATCTGCTTAAGCAGAACTATTCTAAATATTTTTAGCTCATCTCATTTCTCTGTGCCTGTACATTTCAACATTTACCATCTGGAAGATTAGTTGTAAGATGCCCTTTGTATTAAAACCCCTCTAATATCACAACATAGTAGATTTGTGCAGAAGCAATTGTACAGGACTTGGCAGTGTTTAGGTTTGCAGTTGAACTCAATTATCTTAAAGGTCTTTTCCAACCTAAATGATTCTATGATAAAGGCAGTTAACAGTGATATAAGTTTTTGCCTTCACTGAACGTAAGTATGGGGTGCAGATACCAGCTCTTTAGACTACTTGATCTGTAACCATATAGTAAGGCAGGGTGTACATTATTTTTAACTCAACAGGTATAAAAGATTGATATTTTCCAGCTTGATTCTATTAAAATTTGGGTTTGGCTCGGGTTTGGTTTTGGGGGGTTCTGGGGACTTCTTTTTGTTGTGTTTTTTTTGTTGTTGGTGGTGGTTTGGTTTTTTGTTTTTGTTTTATTTAATGCTTGAGAATTCGAACTAATATCAACAAATTTGTGGAATGATTGGGGGAGGGGGAAATGAAATATTTGGTATTTGTATTTAGAAGGGATCAGCTGCACAAACACAAGAAGCAAGATGATCAACTTAATGGTACCCAACAATGTCAATCTTGAAAAGCTATCATTGTGCCATGATATAAAAGAAGGGTTGTATGCAAGGTATACGAACTGTTCTGCTCAGCACTGCCTGTGAATCTGAATCCCACAGAGTAACAGCTTCGAGAAATCCATGGGTGAGATGAAGAGAATCCAGAGGGATACAAGAAGAATAATCAGAAGGCTACAAAGTGTCCTAGAGGGAAGGTTTCAATGAATTGCAGCTATTAAGTTGGCAAAGGAGAAAGCTAGAGGGAGACTCAGCACTCTTCTAATATGCAAGAGCTCCTTGTAAAGAGAAGAGATTAATTTTGTTTTCCATGTCCATTGCAGGAAGGCCAAGCAATAACAGACTTAAATTGCATCTAGAGAGATTTGGGCTAGAGATGAAGAGAGAAGTCTTTCCAGCATTAAACGCTGTGATAGATTTCCCAGTAGAAGTGGAGAAATCTCCATCATTAGGAGTTTGTGAGAGCACATCATACAAACAGCTGTCACAAAATTTTTATATATAATTGGTCCTGCTTGGGGCAGAGGAATTGTCTAGATCAGGGTTTCCCTGCTGCACTCCCAAAGACAGAGCCCCTCCAATGGCAACCGAGGCACAGAGCAAACTCCCCCACTCTCTTTAACCTGGAAAGTCGGAAACCATCAGTTTGATGTAAAGCACTGGCCAAGTTATTTCAGCTGTGCCAGACTAGACAACTTCCCCAGGTTCTTCATCCTTCTTTCCTACAATTTTCAGATAACTGGTAGAAACAGAACATTCCAACCTTTTAGCTTATGGCAAGCATTACAGCTTAAAACTTACATTCCACTATAAAAACATGACCCTGAAGAATCAGGTGAAAGATAAGTTTGATTAAAACAATTTAGGGAGCTTTTAAACATTCTACCCAGCATAATGTTGGAAAGTTTAAAAAAAAAAAAAAATCATCTGGGTGCTTACTAGCAAGTAAACTTTTTGTAGGAAAAGTAAAGCATATAGCAGTACCTCCCCACCTCCTCTGCCAGGCCTTTTCCTGTTCCCACCAGCAAGACACGAGCCTGCACGAGCTGCCAGGGCACTGCCAGTCCTTGAAGACAGTAAATCTTCCTTGAGCAACGAAGAGCAGTAGTCAGACTGTGCAACCATTTATTACTGTGCAATCCGGATAAAGCACCCTTCAAATGTGAATTTTTTAAATTTTCTATTATGCTTAAAAAATATTAATATGTATCACTGCAGGGTAGTTTTTGATAGGTATTTCCTGCATTTCTGTATTTAATAATCACACTTCTATTGTTCTTGCCTCAATCTAACCTACTTTATGTAGACCATCTTCACATTAACAGCTTCTTCTTTGCTTTCACACAAAGATTTTAAAATTTCCCCTTGACTTCTCTTGGTGCAGCTTGTAATAGAACTGCATCTGGAAACATTATACCATATTCTTATACTACTTTTACAGCAGGAACTGCTAAGTACTTTGGCTCGCTTGCAAATTCCTCAATTCACTAAGATATAATTGCTCTGTGATTCATGCCTTTGCTAAATCCATGCAAGTTGCGGGCATGATTATTAACATCACATTAAACTCTAGAACTAAAAAGATTAACAGATTTATTTTTTTTTCCTGGACATTGACACTTAGCAGATAAATTACACTGTCAAAATGTTTAAGGAAAACAAAGAACAATTATGACAGAAATGGTTTTATTTTGCAGACTGCTCTATTTTTAGGAGTTTAGCAATTGTTATATGGCACAATACAGCATAATTTCAGGATTTGTTTATCCATGGAACAGCACAAGCCCAGCATAAAATAACATTAAGTGTTAACTTCAGGAATGTATGGTACTATTTCTTAATTTCTATAGAATTTCACACTCAGGATGTCATAAGCCTCTGTAGTGACATATAGTGGCATATATAGGCTACTGATGTCACCTAGTAATTGTTATGGAGCCTATCATGTCTGTTTGAACTACAACCATCAGGCCACAAATGGACCCATTGCTTTTATTTCAAATTTAAGTTTTGCTCAGCTTCATATTACAATTACTGGCTTTTCTTATGTGCTTTTCTGCTGACTGAAATCTCTTCCCAACATAGGTATGCATCAACTATGATCAAACAACCATTCAAGTACACTAAAAAAGATAGCCTCTTATTTCTTACTGCTTGGCAGAATTCTTTTTTTCCCCATGCTCAAAAAGGTTTGACATAGCAGGTTTGTTTTGCTTTGTTTTTCTAGAATACTGAGGATTCTTTAAGGAAGGAAGCAGAAAAATAGGAAACTGTCATCCAAGGTAGAGGTCATGAACTAAGTTGGCAACAACATACGCCATTAACTTTAGCAAAACTCTAAAGTGTGTTAAAAAGCAACAGGACTTACCTTGTGGCTGCAATATATTGTCATTGCAAACTCAAGAATCTCTCCTGGAAATTTCCAGATAAATTCTAGAGGAGCAGGGAAGTCTGGCAAGAAATAACAGCTTTAACTTTCTTAATGGCTTATCTGGTGATGAAGATGTCTTGTCAGACCAATGCATAGTGACAGTAGCCACCTTCTTAAATAGTTGTGATAATTTATTTCTTTAAAATGTACTTTCTCAGCAAAAATCAGTGCAGAGAACTGCACTGGAGAAATTGTGGTTAGGGAAAACATTATATTATAAGCATCATCCATCACTAGAAATCTATGTTAATATGATGATATAAGCAATCTGAGCTAAACATAAAGAGTTTGTTGCATTTATCATCACTCTTTTTATCGCATGTATAAAACAAACAGATAAAAAGAACATACTAGTCTCTAAAGCCAATAAGGAGGCCTGCCTCATTAATAGTGCCACGAGGTTTTTTAATAAATGTTATGCTATTCTTACCCCTTTTATAAGTAAACCTTGTTATTTGCAAAACAAATTGTTAAAAACCATCAGTGCTTCTAGTCAGTAATCAGTCATATATAAGAGCTTTCTTGTAGCAATGGATTCTCTTGGTAGTTTTACACTAGAATGTTTTCAGATAAAGTGTGTTTAAATGCTTTCAGCAAAGAACAAAGGAGCTGAAAATACTTTGTTTAGTGAGAAAACTGTAACATCAAGACCAAACAGATTTTTGGTGTCTGGTAGCAAGAACAGATCAAGGCTCACTGTTAATAAGACAAAACTACATTGCATTCTGATTTTCAGTATACTCAACACACACGCATACACAAGAGAAACTTACAGAGATTTCAGAGCTACCTTCCGCAGGAATACAATTCACTTTAAAGCAACTCCAAGATAAGAGGGCTAGCTCAGCACGCCAAGCCAAAAATACCAAGACAAACCTGGAGGGACACAGAGGCATGTTTTCTGAACATTTGAGCAGCCAGACACCATCACTCACCACAGGCAAACAGGAGCAGGAGGCCGTGTCCATGGGAGTCCGCGGGCTCAGGCACAGGCCTTGGGGCCTGAAGTCAGGCAGGGACAGAGAAGGAGGCACAAGGACTGGCATTCAGGGGTTGTTGTTATTGTTCAGGATGGGGGACGTGGCACCACAAATGAGCTGCTGAAGCAGCAAACCTAAAAAATCCCTCCAGCATTTTTTCAGTCATAGCTTACTGTCGGGGGACCTTTGCTTTTGCAAAATCTGAACGAACAAGTTCAGTCCTCTCAAAAGTTCACTGCAGGCAGTACCAACAAGCCTAATGCTCAGATCTGTATTATTGAATGTATTGCTGGGACAAATTACATCATGATACCCATAGAATAATTCAAGTACACTGCCTAACAATCAAAGAATTACTAGGACTCTAATGCCTTGATTATCTTTCATAAGATTCCAAAAGAACAAACCTAATGAAAAGTCCCAACCTGGGCAGACTGCAGTGTTCTAACAGCCTGTTGCATTAAGAGGGGAACACCACTTCTCTCTACACACTCAGTTAAATCTGGTTTTAATTTAGAACATACTAAGTAAATATTCAAAGCAACGCAAAATACTAACCTGCATAATCTCTTGCCAGACAGGCTGCAATAGAAGAGGCAAAAGCTACAGGGCATCAGTTGAAGGCAGAGATCATTAACAGACTGCCAGTAAAGCTGAGTTATTTGATCAGGGACAGATAAGGTCAATTGCCAAGTGATTGGTTGTCTTGTTGTTTGTTTGGTTTTTTTCCTAGTCAATTTGCCCATCCCAAACCTCACCCCTGTTTATAATGATAATGGTTGTAATAATTTGCAACTGCGAACATGACAGATTTTCATGACTGTTTTCCTCTACAAATATTAATGTCAAAAAGAAGAGGACACACCAGACAATGAACAATTTCTTGCTTCATTTATCACAATTTTCCTGTTAGTCACAGGGTTCATTTTAATTACAGTTGCCAGTGTTGGGTCAGCTGATTTCTTACCTTTGATAATTTTGTAATTGTTAGTGTCCTCGTTGATCCAATGCTACTATTAGCAAAAGTGCACAGCACTGAACCTGATGTCATCATCTAACATCTACCCAAAGAAACCCCAAGAAAGATTTATCGATGTGTTTTGTTTGTTTATTTTAAAAATAATGGCTGTAATGCAGAAGACTGACCTAATTAACATTCTGAGAGAGTAGCTCATTAAGCCATTAATTAGCAAACACATATCTTTCAGTCTCTGTGATTGTTACAGTGCTAGGCAATATCTATAGGCAGAAGAGATAGAAATGTTTCCTGGTTTCTTTTTATGGCAATCTAAACATTGTCACTTGTGGAAGTCAGTGTGATAGAGAATATGTCAAAACAAGAGTTGCAAGCACCATTTAACCACTGTTTTTTCTGCTTTCAGTTATTTAGAGTTGAGGTAGGGGTTTACTTTCCACAAGCAAATAACAGTAAAACTCTGAACCACTAATTTATTAATTTCTTCTCTACTGGAAACAATGTTCACTCCTTTAATGCTCCACTATACGGGTTATGCTTTAAATCAGACTGGAACAAACAATAAGCAGTTTGCTATGCTGGTGAATATAAATGAAGCACACAAAAGCACATGGTATGGTGATGATTAGGAGATACTATTATATTACCCTCTACAATAACTTTAAATAGGTATTACTAAAAATGTTACTGATTTAAAGAATTTTAACTTGGTAACATGATGCAGAACAAAGGAATGTATCTAGAGGAAATGAACTTAGTGTGCATGAACTTCATATCTCCTGTAATGTATCATGATGCTATACACAAATGCAGGAGACTATTGCTCTGTTAGGTGTCCAGGGGGCCTCCTGGTTTTCTTTAATAGACACATTTGAACATTAAAAGCAACGGGTAATTCAAAATAGGTATTTATATAAAATTGCATTTAAATGAGATAATGTTTATCTGAACAAGTTCACTGACTTCTCAATACAAATCCTTAAACAAGCTAGGTTTATTCCTATTATTTAATTATTTATTCTGTAAAATAATATTTTTTATATAGATATTATTTTTGTAAATGATACTTATCATACTCATCATTGTAGTTAACAGAGGTCATCTGCCCTAAAGTTTATCACGGTTTTGTATCACATGTATCACCAGGAATACAAGCTGAAAAATGGGTACTTGGAAGTATATTAGAAAACAAGGCTTGAGTTTACTAAACCGTAGAAGAACACTTGATGTTTAAATGTCTTTATTGCCTATTTTATGAACATCTTAAACATACTAAATACATGTTTATGTCCATTGTTAACATCTGTCCATGCATCCATCCATCCGTCCACCCATCTATCCATTTTATGAATACTCCTTGGTCCAGAAGCTTACAGGTCTCAAGATGCAAATACCTGTGTGTGTACACAGCAGTGTGAATCGTATCACTGTAGTCTGTTGTAGTGTAAATCTTGGAGTTAAGCTTATATTGAGTGTTTTCAGCTTGAGAATATAAACTTTCCAGGCTTAAGGGCAAACCTCATGGCTCATATCTGTCCCAACTTGCACATCCTATTTTGTTTGGTCTGGCAACGATCAAAGAGTGCACAATGCAAGCATATAGCTAGGGACCATGCCTAACAAAAAGAAAAAGAAAAAAAAAAAGAAGAAAAAATGAAAAAAAGCCATTTCATGCAAAATAAGAATGGGAAACAGAGACTTAAAGGCTTTATTTCTGAACATTATTTGACGATGTAAATAGCAATTTATACTACAACCTCTAAGTCTAAATAAATAGTGGAATATAGAGAATATACACAGTAAAACTAGCTTTGAAATTCAGCAGACTTTCTTTTCTAAGGAAAAAAGGTGGTATGGTTCGGTCCTAAAGATGTAACTATAAATGCCAGACTTGGCTAGATGACTCCATAATAATGTTGCTCCAAGTGTTCATTTTGCACGTGTACATAATCACAAGAGACTCATGTTGCAAAAGTATTAAAGCAGTTTTTAGTGTCAGGTGGGATATGCAAAACTTAAAGCTCTTCCAGAATATTGTACAAAAAAAGAATTTTACCCTTCAACTTCACAGGCACAGAGAAAACAACACTAGGTGTGATCTCAACTGGTGTACAATATGTTCACTTGTCCATTGACTGGTCTGAAAGGTAAAGAAGTGAATCAGTAAATTCATGTCATATAAAGAAGAAACTATAGCAAAGTTGTCTATGAAAAGTATTGCAGAGAATAAGGGATGTCTGCTGTGTATTCTGAAACACAGCTGAAAGTGTTGTTCCATTTCAAAGGCAAAAGAGGAAACAAACATACCTGTTAGTACTTCATGTGACACTTGAAAATATCACTACATCTATATAAATAAGTGACAAAGAAACAAAGCTCTCCCCAGATGCTTATGTTGACATCCTGTGTTGCAGATATAATAGAAACATGAGGAATTTTTATAATTTTGACAGTTTACAAATCAACAGTATTCTGAGCAACAAATTAAAACCGTGTGTCACAAATTCCCATTTTCTATGTCACTGATAGTGAGAGCCTGAAGCAGTATATCTTAAGAGGGCTTCTTTGGTTGTTCCTTACATACCATGACAAGAAGTAATTGCAGGTCCCGTAAATTCTTTCACAATATTTTGTAAAGTGGCTTTCAAAGACAGACATTATGGGGCTCCTCAATTGTCAGCTCTCAGCACCCTCCTTTTCAGAGTTGCTGCCATTTCTTGCACACCTGGTTGAGAAGCATCTCTGAAGAAGTTACTGAGACAGAAGAAAGAGCCTGCAATGTCCTCAAGAGGAGATTCTGGGAAACCTAAGGGGCTTCAACCCAAACCTAAGAGAGCCTCAGCATGATGAGGAACCTGAGACAGATTTCACATATGCAGCTTTTTCTCTATGTTAACTACTTCAGTTATCTATTACAGTGTGCAAATGACTATATATGCCATGCTTTCTGGATACCTCAGAAAATGCAGCCTCCACATGCTCCCAGATCAGGAGATATCCAAGAAAAGTACAGCGAAAGTCACAGGAGTTGGTGTGGCCACTATTCCGTGTGAGGCCCACTGCATGGCCCTATACTTGTAAGGGGCAAGCAGCAGCCCGTTGCCAGGAACCATGTCAGGAAGATCCTGAACCTGAAGAGCCTATTTTTTCCTCAGGAAAGAAGAAATCCTGAGTCCTATTGCAATCAGAAGAAATTTCAGCAGAATTCATGTTTCACTGAAATTTTGCCTTGGTATTCAGGCTAATGGAGATATCTCACTAAGGGACAAGGATTTTGTTTTTACTGTAAAAGATAAAGACAGGCAGAAAACACGCAGAAGGTTGTTGGAGCACAAAAAACCCTCTACACTTTCCACTGAACTAGTCTAAAAGTCAAAAAAAGCTATTATAATAGGTCCATGACCCATAAACCACACACACTTCTATGACTGGAAGTGTGGGCATGATTGTAAGACTAGGCAGGTGGGTTTTCACTGCTTTGTCATAAAAGAAAGTGTGTAGAATTGTATTTGATCCTCATTGGCATTTCAGTTGCTATAATGCCACCTCACTGACATGAGCAAAGGGCTCTTCCTTGGTGGACTTGGGTTGAAATTTGACTTCCTTAATGCTGATGGAAATATTACAGCTAACTGATTTCATTATCACCAATAAATATGAAGACTTGCTGTTTGGCAATAACAGTGTTTTAAACCAAAGAAAGATGTTCAGTTTTGCTGACTAGGAGCTCCCAGGATTTCTAACTAACAGGTCATAAAATATAGGACTTGGAAACAGCTTCTAAGGCATTAGGTTTAACTTACATTTGCCCTTTGATTTCCATACAGATCAGAAGATTTTGACCAGTTTGAAGGCGATGAATATTTTAAGCCTCAATATGACCTTCTTAGAAGAGAGAATGTTTTCCAGCAATTTGTCTTTCAAATTTGTGCTTGATCATATCAGTAGGTTAAATGTTAGTAATTTCATTCCAAGTAGGTGAGTAGTATCATGCATTAATGCAGTTAGCTGGGTGTGAAGTGAATGCAGTGGAACAGGTTAATGGCATTGCTGACCTGAGAGAGATCAGAAACTGGCTGTCATACAAACGACACGATTTCTGAGACATACTCCATTTAGTCAAAATTTAAATGTTAATGGTATTATATTAGAAAGAAGCAGCTGAAATGAAACATATAATGCTTCAGAGAATGGAAAAATACGCAGAGATACAAGTATTCTTAAATGTTAACATGGTTCCTGAGTCATTATGGCATTTCTTTTCCATTAGTCATCAGAAAAAAAAAAAAACAAAAAACAAAAACCCCAAACTTGATGGGTATTTATATGAGTGGATGTACCCATCTGTCTAGCTAATCACAAAGAAACTCAATTTCTCTGTATCCATATATGTCTGCAAATATACAAATACATATAAGCATATACGACAAGTATTTATGGTGCAACTCTTCAGTTAGAAGAGGAGCTGTACGAACACATAACAATGGCTTGAAATCTTCATTGTAACCAGGTGGGTTACAAGGAGGTGGATAGCTGCTCATATATGCAGTGGTTACTATAGTTACAGTATCTCTCTGTGTCCCTTTAATCATTTTGTTCTCTGTCCAAGACATCCATATTTTGCATGTTTGTCTCTTCACCTACACTCAACAGTATTTCTTCCACAAGGGAAGGCAGAAATAGAGCAATATTAACCCTCCAGAGCAAAAGACTCTTGGACTAGCTAATCCCAAACCCTTAGGGAAAAGAAATGAGATTTTCACAGAAGTGCTGAGTTTAATAATGGGCAGGAATCTGCTATGCCATGGCAATGGATAACGCTTCCCACCTCATCACAGCTACTAGAAACCCTAAAATGCTGCCAAGAAGCTACATATCTTATATTTGTATTGCCACCTGTCATTGAATTAAATATCAGAGATAGAAAAAAAAATTAAATAACTCAAATTTGCAAGTATTTAAAGAGCAGCTTGCTATAAGGCCCCTAAAATTGTTAGTTCCTAAGACAAAAGGCCCTCATGGGCTCTATATGCACATATGGAAGCTTTTCTTCCACTCTGAAATGATGTCTTACAGTAGTAGGAGATGAATTGTGACCCAAATCCAGGAAGGGATTGAAGGGCTCACATCCAACAGTGAGGATGCTGTGCTTCTCAAAATATCTGCCAGCTGCCTTTGGTACCTCACTTCACAAATCTATCTAGCTCTTTTCTTAGGTAAAAAGGACAAGATTCAGGGTAATAAATATAGGTGCCAACTACCCTTTTTAGGCACAGCTGGGTTTCTGAAGCTAAGTCTCATACTATTCAAAATCTCACCTGCTGGGCTGGTAGGCACAAATACCTCAGCACCCTGAGCAAGTGCTCTTTTACACAAGAACCAACAGGGAAATTTAGGGCTATCAAGTTTCACAGTACATTTTACCTCTCTAATGACTAGGACACTACCTCAAGAGGTGGAGGAGTCTGTTATCAAATACCCAGACTCACGGGTAAGGGTCACCTGAAGAATGATAACTGTATTAGAATAATCAACTACTGCCATTTAATATGACTTACGAAATGTAGTGACTTATCTTTTCAGCTTGTGTCTGTCCGCACTACCAACGATAAACGTCAGTGGCATTAGTCAGATTTGACAGCGAGTTTTAATGAACATGAGCCCAAGCCAAAAAGTAACCAACAAAGACAAATGAATTTAATGGCCCTAAACACCATGTACATCTATTACTTATGTAAGCTACAACTTTCAGCCTTTTCAGATGAATTTATAGCCAGGCTTAATGTTGAAGAAAAAGGGCTATATTAAGCTTCATTATAGATCTTCCGCAATTTAACTGACAAGCTGAAATTACTCATACTTGGTCATTGCCTCAAGGAAATGAGGTTTAAATTCACCACAGATTCAAGTTTGTGTGTGAATATCTACATTTTTGACTGTACCTCTGTGTGCTCCTCCTCTTTTGAACCCATTGCAATGTATCAGATAAACTTGATGGAGTTTAACATACTGTCTTAAATACTGTAAGATGTTAAGACTTATCTTCTCTTTAACACCCTAAACACATTTTTAAATACCTTTGGATTCTTAATTATAACTTAATATTTTTAATAGTTACATGAAAATGCTATGTTTTGTAAATATATGGGGCCAGAAAGAAAAAGATGTGCAAGTGCCAAGGTAAAGATTGTGTTGTGTTTTCAGGCCATCTGCAACAGAGAATCCAGACACAATACAAAAATTTTATTTCATTGCTTTCAACAATGAGCAACATTTTGTTGAGATTCTAATAAGCAAACAAAAATAAAAGTTTTATTATTTTACATTTGAGACACAGAAAGTATGGTTATCAGTTTAGCAAAGGTTTCTGACTTCTCCTAACAAATCCTTTATTATTTGGAGGAATACATTTAAATTTAGCATGCTAGTTCTTGGACATAAGAAATGCCACTGTAAAACCTGACAAAATATGACTGAACTGTCATCACAGAAAATCACTGCTGTCTCTGAGGATTATAACATCCTTTGGGAATAGCATCACAGAACAGAGTTTCAGGAAAGGACACAGACAAAATATCTTCTCTTTTACTTTCAATCTCCTATTCTTCGTTAAAAAAATAAAATAAAAAAGCACTTCTCGGTATCATGCATAACTAATAGGTATATCTGTTACCATTGTTGAAGGTAAACTTCAGGTTAGTCAGTTCAATTTGGAGGCCTGCAGTCTAAGTGCTGAGTGGTCCACCGTGGACTGACAATTAGAATATATACAGTAAAAGATGTCATAAATGCTGATAGGAGCTGAGTTGGTGAGACAGTACTGCTAGACCTTCAATTTTTTTCCTATGTTTTTTTCATTTGTAAATGGTCTACTTATGCAACAGTAAGAGGGAAGAAAGTAGGTGATGAGAAAGAAATGCTGTGTAAATATGAGACAACCAAGGTGACACTTTGCTCTTCATAGAAATGTTCTCTTAAAAGATTATTTTCCCTAGTTAGCTGAGATCTTTCTTTAGCAAATCAAGAAAACAGGAAAAAAGAGTTTTTCAGGCCAGCGTGTGATACATGCGTATTAGCCAAAGAGTGATAGACAGTTGCATAGCACAAAAAGAGAAGATATTTTAAGAAAATTATAGCACCATTAATGCTTGAAAAGTTTATTGTCTTTGAATATGTTCTCCCTTGTTCAAAGGCCTCAGTGATAGCTGCAATTACTTAAAACAAAAGTAATTATGTTCCATACAAATTGAAGTGAACATGTTGATAAAGTAGGTGGCATCATCCTATCCTAGGGTTAGGCTTTCTCTACCTAGTGAATTAGAAATACACTTGTTTCTACAGCAAGATCTAAATTGTATCTACTATTATACCTGTTTCTCTGAATTTCAATTATGTAAGACTATGAAGTCTAAACTGTGATAACAGAATTATCTTTGCTACATCTTGCTTATACAAACTCCCTGCATTGGGAAGATGACATTTTGCTGAATGCTGCTAACAAGGCAGCCAATAAGTTCCCCTCTGAGCTGTAAAATGGTTTATAAGAGCAGCAGTTGTCTATTTGCATGTGAAAGACAAAAAGCAACAATTAAAATAATCTCCAGAAGATCAATTATTTCATTATTGCAGTTCTACATATAATTTGTCATATCATATTAGCTTTTCCTTGTTAAAATACTATGCACAGCTTAACTGTTTCTTCCCAACACATCCTTCTGCGAGGCGAATGAACAAATTGTATATTTTAAACGCTTCTGCTCTGTTTAAAAGAGAAAGTGGGTCACCGGGTTTGCAGATAATTTAATTCTCAATTGTTATGTATGTCTTGTTATTAGGATGAATATTAGATGGTACTAAATCAAATGGTGATATTTAATCACAGGGGCTAGCAAACAGGCAACTGCATTGCATGGCAGGCTGCTGGGGACAGCAAAAACTGCTTACACCTCGAATTGCCCCACTGACAGGCCAGGAGATTAACTCAAATCACACGCATATACAGACCCTCTTCCTTCTTTCCTGTCCCGGTGAAAGGACTGTTAGTACAGCTAATCACCACAGCCGCGGTCGCTCATTTCAAACACCAGCATTCCCTCTCCTCTGCCACTGGGTCAAGGGTTTGAGCTGCTGAGGGACATGCTGACCTCCTCACCTGTACCTCTCCTACCCACAGGGACACTGACTTCCACAGCTGGACATCTAACAAAAGCTGCTGGCATCACAGTTAGCTCACAATAAGAACAATAGCTTTTGAAAAAGTCAGGTGCAATCCGCGTATTCTCAGCCTGGGTGCTAGTGAGGTACAAAGTAACGGAGAGTCAAGTCACAGATTCCCTTTCTCCTCACACACTTCATCAGCAAACACGTGTTTCTTGGGGAGGAAAGCAGGAATGGATTCTACCCTGAAACATCCAGCAGAAGTAAACACGAATAGTCTTTGCTCCAGTTAACCATCCACATTAAAACCAGGTGATTCTTCTCACCTTGTTCCCATACCTGGTGGCCAGGGGAAGGGACATCCTGCCTCAGGATAGGACAGTTTATCAGGAAGTCATATGACACTGCTAAAACTGGTCTATTTGCAACTCTATAATCTCAGCAATACCAAAAAGAGGAGACAATTATCTCAGCAAAAGTCAACAGAGAGCAACTTCTTTAAATGAAACACTTTGTATTCAAATTGAAATAGCAAATTAGCTAAAATATCTAAGTAATAAAACACAACTAACAATAAAACAAAATTGATTTGTCTACAACATACCCCCAGGTATCTTCCCCTGCCTTGCAAACAGTGAAGATGCAGATCTCAGCATCTTCGAGGGAAGCAAGCTCCATTAAGAAACACAAACTACAGTATCTGAGACATCTGCACAGGCTGGCAAATACACGCCAGGATTTACCACACAGCCCCACCATTCTGAAGAGGCAATCGAGGGTCAAAGGCATGTATAAAACATCTAAAATGGTTCTAGGCACTTATGTGCAGGTAACTGAATCCCTGCCCTGAAGTAAAACAGGGAGGAGGATGAGCAAGTGCAGGATAGGGCTGGGTTATTAGTCTCATGATGTAAGTGCCATATCCAAAACTAGATAGAAGATAGTAGTTTTGGAAAGGGGAGGGAGAAGGAAGTCTCCGCTCCCATAATATGCTAGACAATATTATAAAATGGGAATGGTACTAGGTACACGATCTAATACAGTCACTATTTGCTAAATGATAAATCTGAAATCACAGAATGATTAGGGTTGGAAGAGACTTCTGGAGATCATCCAGTCCAACCCACCTGCTAAAGCAGGTTCACCCAGAGCAGATCACACAGGAATGTGTCCAGGTGGGTTTTGAACGTCTCCAGAGAAGGAGACTCCACAACCTCTCTGGGCAGCCTGCTCCAATGCTACAGTACCCTCAAAGTAAAGAAGTTTTTCTTCGTATTCAGATGGAACCTCCTATGCTAAAGATGAAGAATTTGGGTTTGTATTCAAAACTGAAATTCACCCTAGTGCTGCCTAATATTTGCTAGAGTATCTAGTTTTGCCAGAAAAGACTATATCAATATTAACAAAATGTCATTGAATTCCACTGCATTGATTAACTTCCTCTTCCTCATCAGAAAAAAAAAGGGATAGGGTTGATGTGTCATGGGAAATCAATGAGAAGGAATGAAGGAATTTGAATTTAAAACTTACTATGGGGTGGTTTGGTTTGGTTTGGTTTTTGGTTTTTTTTTTGTACAGACATATACATCTTTATACAAAGCCAGTAGAAGTGGTAACTTAGATTTTATCAGAACGAAGGTATTTTATTTTTCTTGAGTTTTTTGTCATATGGGTGTCCTGTGACGTCATGCTTCTGTGACATCAATATAGTGCAAGACAATTATACACTGGGCAGCTATGAAGCTATATTGCAGGTTTTCGTGTTCTTTTTTTTGGCAAATGAGTATAGCAAGAGGCTGTGCACAATATTATAAAGCTGAGACAGGGGTAGAAAGGAGTTGCTAGTATAATAAAGATGGTTTCATAATTCTACTCCTTCAACAGCCCAGAAAAGAGGGAAAAAAGACAAACAAAACAAAACATGAAGCTCTTTCATGTTTGGCTGGACTTGAAATTAGCTGCTGTCATTCCTTTATTGATTCAGCACCTTCACATAGTGCTCTTAGTGCAGCCTCAGCTTGTGAATACGTAGTTGGCTTCATACATATGCAGTACTTTTCTAAATGGTTTTACTTTTATAGCAGAGAATTTTTACAGCATCTTCAAAGCTTAATTTTTCCTTCATTGGTCCTCTTTGAGAAATATCCTTTTACTTTCATCAGGGTTTAATATCGAAGTTCTGTTTCTAGTAAGTGCACACAAGCTTATCTTTTACACAAAGGTCTGAAAACTCTCCAAGCTGTCTCTTAAATTTAATTAGTTAAGGAGTCCTTATACTTAAATAGTAATTAAAGAAGTCATTTTCCTCTACCAGTAGCAGTCTTTGGAAAGGCATCTCCTGTTGTGAGGAAATTGCTTGGCCACTGCCAGACCGTCAGTCCAAGTGACCATTGCTCTACTCTCCTCAGATCATTTCTTACGCTGGTCCACTGCTGGAGTGCCTGTGCAGACCGATATACTATATATATACACCATCTCACTATTCAAACAAAATGTTGAAAGTTAATTTTCTGGTGGTTTATGTTAAACAAATAACATCTGCACCACAACATCTCAGGAGATTTGGCTGAAGGATTTAGGGGTGACCTTCACTGCCTTAAGAAGAAGCATATCTGATATAGAAATTCCATCACTTTCCAGTTGTGCACCTTTCTTAAAATTTAGACATTCTAGACAAAAATTACTTTAGGTAAGAAAATCATTGTCTCCTTTGTAGAAGGGTTTAAACTAAGGTCACAGTTACTTCCAGAGACTGGCAGAGGTTGGACACTGTTCTACCTCACATGTAGACCACAGTGCAGCTCAGATCAGTGGGACAGCTCTTGTTTAAACAAGAAAGCCTCTGAACTTCCCATAAAGGGAAACTAAGAAAAATTTGGTCACGTAGCTACAGGTGCTGCATGAGATTTGGAGCTGTCTTGGCTTAGGTGGCTGCTGGAGCAAGGATATTCTACATTGCTATTTTTAATATTAATGCCTCACTAGATCTCATCTTAATCCTCCTGACAGAACCTTGACTCATTTCATCCAGATTCTCAGGAAGCCATGACTGGTATTATCTCAGGAAGAAAACAAAGTGTTCAGAATGGAGGTGGATCAGGAAAACTTAGACAAGAAACACATCTAGTTGAAGATGTCCCTGCTTGTTGCAGGAAGGGTTGGACTAGATGGCTTTAAAGGTCCCTTCCAACCCAAACTATTCTATGATTCTATAATGACCTAGCTAGGAATGCAGATCTGCATCTATCCATTTGGATTAGCCCTTTATCCTTCCCAGCCATAAAACATGATTCTATATTTTAACTAAAAAAACCCCATGTTAATTTTAATTATATACCACTGACAAATGGTACAAAAGGTGATTCGAGGGAAGTATAAATTAGAAAAATACAGACTGCCCATTATAGCTTCTTGGACTATCTTCAATTAGTTTGGAGTCACAGGAGCAATAAATGACCCATTTCCTCACGGTCTCATTATTTCAGGGTGAAAAACGTATTTATGAAGTATAGAAAATAACAGATTTTTATTCATAGCCTGATATTTAGAGGAATGTTACTTTCCATAGGTGTAAACTAATTCAAAGAAGTTTAGGGCATTGCTTCGCTGGAACAAGAAAAGTATGGACACATGTTTTTTCACAGATAGTCTTCTATACAGTTTACATCTGTTGAATCTGAATGTAAATTATTGCCCTTAGTGCAAGTAAAAAACTGTAACGTAATAGTGTTTGAAATCCATTTGACTTTTTTCACATGAAATGGAGAAATAAACAGCTCTATATATTTCAAAGAATAAGAAAACAAATAATACTATTATTTACTGGCTATTTGTCTGCTTTTGTTGAATTCAGATAAGTTTAAAGAAAGCCACTCTCTGCCGTTTTGCTTCCAAGTACAGTGACCTTGAGAACAGTCATTGAATTAGAATTATGAAAAAGGGTGACTGAAAAGTTATCAAACTTGGGATAAAGTGAATGGAAAGAATCATCAGTCACCTTCTCCTTCACCTGATATCAAATCTCCAATGTATTAGATACTAGTTAAATTATCAGATAGCTGTCATCTTTCAGCTTTAATCTGGCGGGGCCACACCAGCAGAGCTTCTGTCATAAAAAAGACTCCTAGTCCCCCAATTACACTAGTAGTTTTACTTGGCATCAGCTATGCTTCAAATAAAGCTTTCCTCAATGTAGGTGACCAAAATCAGATGATCATTCCCCAAGATGAAGTCTGACCACTGTCTCATAGAGCAGTGTTATCAACCTCTTCTTATACCTAAATGTATTAAAGAATCTCATAGAACTAGGAGTGCCAACCACTTGTTTTAATTTAATTATTAAAGCTCTGAAAAGTTGTTATATCAACTGGACCACCCGAACTGAGACTCTTCATCCGGTTAGCACAGCTATAGAGAAAGAAGCTTTATGTTTGCATAGCCTAGCAAAACATAGTCCCACTCCAGTATTTATTAGTCCTGCTTTTATCTGTAATTATCTGTGGCATGCCTAGAATACCAGCTGATAGGAACTATAAACAGCATCAACAAATGAAATTAGGATCATGAGATGGTTTCAATGGTTGCATAGATCTCAAGCCTTCAGTCTGTATAATTAAAATAAATGAGATATAGCCTCATGGGAATGTGTATGTCTGGAATTACATTTCTGAGATGTCACATGGTGACATTTCAGCTTCTGAACATAGAAATTCCATAGTGAGGTTGAATTTGTATTTTTATATTTCTTAGAGTTCCTTAATGCAAAAAAAAATGTTTTAAAGTTCCTGAGATCAGAGGCTATAATATCTTCTTGGTTCTTCATGGATGATGCTCACACAGCATAAATTCATATACCACAGCAATATATGAGCCTACAAGCCTGTCATGAGCCTTTTGTCTTGATGGCTGCTCAAGCAATTATTTAACTGCACTGTAGAAGAGATCAACCAAACTGAATTAGAAAAACACTCATATATTTAACTTCCATTCACCACCAATAATTGCCAGTTAAATTTAGATTTGTTCACATTCTGGATGATAAAGTAAAAATGTCCTCAGTGGAAGTATTTGACTACTTATCAACGCAGAAGGAAAATTGGGCTATTTATGGAATGTTAATGCTCAGACCATCTGAAATGAAAAGCATATATTAATCTTTTACATATCAAGATTTCCACTGTTTTACAAAAATATGTAAACCTAAAGAAGAAAAAAAAATCTTCAAAGAAAATACCCACTAAATATAACAGCTTTACATGTCAAACTAATCACAAAAGAGAAAAAATTGATATAGCATGTGAGATACCCTTAAGTGACAAAACAAGGCCTTTGAATATATTCTGCAATAGCTTTATTTTAAAAATCTAGGGTTACACAATGAACAAAAAACAATTTGTAGTCAATATACAGCATGTGATATGACCTGGAGATAAGTAACTGAGTTAGAAACCTATAAATACTCAAAAGCTCAGTACTGGTCTCACCATGAACAGCAAAAAGGGAAGCTCAAATTGCTTATTGTCACAGCGTGGCTTTGACCATGCTGTGATCAATCCGAACTCAGTATGATACGTGTGACATAGATGAAGGAGAACAGCTACAAACCCAGAAATAAGTTGGAGGTTGCTGACTGGAACCCAAGGCCTTCTCCAGGTACCTGAAAGCTGGGTGCCCATATTCTTCGAGCAGTGTGCCTGCCTGTTCTGTCAGTGGGTTGAATATTGTCTGATTGAGTTAGAGTGGCAGTAGACCCAACCTAATAAATCCTGCCTTTCATACTACTGATTAGCCTAGAGTTAGCAATGTGCTATCTGGAGCTACGCGACTGTGGCTTAGAGCTGGCTCACGTTCAGCCAGCTTGAAGCCTGGAGAGAGGCAGCTTGCTTCTACTCACAAAACACTAAGCAGATATATCAAAAGCCAAACTATACCCTTCTTACTTCTCTGGCATCCATAAACCTTTAACCTGTGTCTGCACAATGTCACAGCTCTAAACAGAGGCAACATCTTACCTAATGGTTTGTGGCACTGGAGGGCATTCCACAGGGACAGGACAGATCTGCTGAAGGTATTTAACCTAGACTTCTCTCATGTCAGTGGCATGACTAAACTTCTACATGCAAACCAACCTCTTTTCGCTGAAACAGGCTTCTATCATGTTATGACAAGGGACCCCATCCTAACCATTTAGTGCACCCTAAAAAAGCCCACATTTGGTTTTGTACATAAACTTATGCCTATGTGGTACTTTGGAGGATGGTGTGAGGGAAGTTGCCCTTCAAATGAATCAGAAGTTAATCTGCCAAGATTAAGCAGCAATCAACCATAGACAGGAGAAACGAGACCATCCATGCCCACTACTGGATAGAACATTGTTGACTGTCGTTATCCCCAGGATCTTAGGTACCACATAAGCTCATCTAGTCAAGCAAAAAGGGATTTGGGGACTGTCCTGAAAGCAAAATGCTATGGTGAGGCTTAGGATGCTCTTGAATCACTGTGTTTACATCATGTTTACATCACAACCATTGGACATGTCTCTGTAAAAAAACACCCCAAGAGCCAGAAGTATCACATAGCACAAACCAGACATACCAGCCAGGAAGAAATGCAGGCAGTACCTGCACTGGCACAGGCACAGTGCTTTGCTGATGCTCGTAAGTGCCTCCTGACTTGTGCTGATATCTTTGCTTGGTGCTGCAGCATCACGTGCCACTGCAGGGTCTCCATGATGTACTCAATCCCCCAAGGTAGAGATTGCCTCAAAACAGCTGGGATTTTTTTATAGAAGCCATAGCAGGTTTTAAATTTATATCTACATTACATTTCACCAAGTTCGACACAGCCAAAGTACTTTTCTTCTCTGTTCCCACTGTATCAATGCTGATGAATTCCATTGCCAATTTCCCATGGTTGGGCAGCTTTACATTGGAAAAATTGAAAGCAGAGCATGTGGAGTCTCCAAATTTAGCTTTTAAAATTAAAGCAATAGGCCATGACAAGCAGTGAATTTCTTGAATGGCTATTGCAGACTGCAGGGGGCATTAAAAGGTACAAGACAGAAAGCCAAATGGTTTTTTAAGCACTCAAGCAGAGTGAAGCTCAACTGGAAATGAATTACCTGGAGTGTGTCATTGCTACTGTAACATACAATTTGAGCATCTAAATAAAACAAGACAAGCTATGTTTTAAATAACAAATAATCTTAAAGAAACATAAACTAGAAGGAGTTCATAAAGGCAAGCATTCTGCAGAAGACTTATGCATAATTTCACACTGTTCATCCATAATTTTAAGGCTCTGAACCTTGAAAGAGAAAACTTGCCAAACAGACTGTTCAAAGCTATACTGTGCACCTTGGTCATGGCTTTACTGAGTATTGAAGAATAAAAAATGTTTCTAAGTAAAAATATCCAAAGGCATCTAATTCTGAAAAAAAAATAAACTGAAAATATTTAGTTTTCTGTACTTTCCTTGAAAATCGCACCCATTGCTGTTTTGATGCTTGCAGGTGCTCCACTGCCATGCTGTCGAAGTTGCACTCCTCCAGAGTGCAAGCACACAAATATATCCATTGCTTAACAATGTGCTTGAAAATCCAGGATAATCTTAAAATTAAGAATTTAATGGGTTTTGAAGTATCTTTTTCAACATACGCACTGTGTGAGCTTTACTGTAGTCCTCCCTTGCATAAACATTCAAGGCTGAAAGCAGATGGCTGTCACTGGAAAGCATGGTGACCTTTCTGGGCCCTGTGGCAGAACGAGATCTCAGGTCTAGTGACCTCATGCTTATTGCATCTGATAAGCAACATGCATCCACAGCGCAGAGAGATGAGCTGCAAGCTGGCAAACACCCTGTCTTTTTAGCAGTAGTCATTCACCACAATATCACATCCTACTACACCAGCCTCTTGCTGCCTCTGGTCTTTATAATTCACAGCCTTCAAAAGTAAGAAAGTCCTTTCTTACCAATACAGGTGGGAAGTAGTCTCAACAGCAGAGGACTGGCATGGGGTATATTGATTAATGACCTTCCTCTGCATGCCCAGGTGGAAATTCACATTCACAAAGGTACAGTTAAAACTTTTTTTGTTTCCCTTCAACTGCTTGTGAACTGGAGATCACTTCAGGGATTTTAGTAAGCAGGGGCTATCATGGTATATTTTAACATCCTTCTATATCTGAAAAATTGCATTGATTCCACCCTCACCACAAAATCCAGGAATAATTTTAGCTCCTTTCGTTGAAAAAGAATGCAAGAATGTACAGAAAATAAAATACTATTTTAGATTTACTTTGGATTATATGAAAATAATGTCCAAGATAAAACGGAACTATGGCTGGTGTCTGGTTAAAGGCTAGTGACCCTCCTTAAATTTATGGATTGCACAGTTTAAACAAATAGACCTAAATAAATCCCAAAATATCTGTGAAAACAAAATACTGCTCACATGTGAAAAAAAATCTAAACAAGTAAAAGGACTAGCAAGGTTTAGAAACCCAAGAGCAGCTAAAAAAATGCAGTTTCATTTGGCTCTGATTTGTGCATTTTATCAAATTCTAATTTACACTGTCTCTAGGTTAAGAAAAATAAAAAGCACTCATTTACACTCTCAGATGGGCACCAAGATTTCCACCTAACCATCACACTAACCCCCCCCGGGATCAAAATAGAACAACAAAAATGAAACCTACTTTTCCTTCTATGTAGGCTTTCCAGAAAGTCTTTTCGTAATGCTCAGCTTAAATAGTTGAAAAAAAAAGCTTTGATTTAATAGTCCAAAGTTTCTTGAAAAATGTATGTAGAGGAAACATGCTTTAGCCTTTGAGTGATGCTATTCTTGATATGGAGTAACAGGTCAAACAGAGGAGCTCACTACACGAAAGATTTTTAGTTGTTGTTTTTTTTATTGCCGAGAGGTTAATTTAAACTTTCAGTATTTCTTATTATTGCAACACTTTGTGTCTCTGTTGGCAGGGAATTATTTCCATCGGCCGCCCTGAGTTTTGTCTACTAATTATTTCCACATAAACCTTTTAGGAGTCTCTTCAATAAGCCTCTCATCCCTCCTTATGACAAAAAGTAACAAATATGTAATGAAGACAGATGTAGCAGCCCGCAGCAAGAATTGCAAAAACTCCAGCATGGACCCTACTAACAACCACTGCATGTCCCAAGGCTGCACATGGCTCTTGCTTACCTGATCCATAAATGAATTTTGGGTCTACCAGGTGGCAGATCTTTGTGATGTCTTAAAATGTTGCATCAAAGGCTCAAGATCTGAAGTCTATCATTGAGAGAAAGGTAAGAGCAATTACAAAAAGCATCAGGCTGGGGAAGAAACAGAATTAAAATCAGAAAGCCTTGACTGGAAAAATGAAAGTACAGCTGACCACATGCTCCAAAAGCAGTATTAAGAAATCAATCAGCTTTCCAGTTGACTGAGGTATGCAGTCATTTTTTGTAATACCAATATTACATTAGCTGAAGAGAAATCAGCAGCAAACTGACACAAAACACTGGGGACAATTCTTTTTCCTCTACAGCCAGTTTCTCTTTGCAATAATTAACAACTGTTATTACAGTAAGTCTCTTCGCAGTGTACAATGTGTGTAATTTTAAAAAGAAAAAACCTTTGGATTCTGAATAGGCCTGGCTTCTTGGTGGTCTAGGTTTCATTTTCCCCTCTTGTTACTTCTATTTTGGAACAGAAGAGATCTCTATACAGATATGAGAAACGTGAGATTCAATTCGTTGGACAAGTTCATCACCTGCTGTCACAATCTCATTGTGCATTAATCATGAGTTTGATGCCTGCAAACTGTTGACTTTAATATTCCCTGAGAAGTTCAGGTGTCTCTTTCATCCACAAATTAAGAGTGAGGCACTGACTATTTTAGTTATCTTCATTCATGTGCAGAATTTCTCTGACTTGGGAAAGGAAGACCTTTAGGATCAAGATAAGAGAAGTAGACTTAGATGAAAATGAAAAGTCTTTCTTAAAGACTTTTTTCCCACTTTTTGACAATGTATTCAACACTGATCTGATATTGAGCTATTTGAAGAATGGCCAACTAGGAATAACACATTAAAGCTCTAGTGGGCCACCACTTCAGTAAATATGCACCATCAGTGGGAACCATTCATGTGTGGAAAGTCACCTCATTTCCAGTACTTTTGGTAAAGATAATGTAGACGAACAGCTGATTCACAAACATCTTCACTGGTAGACAACCTTGGTACAAACAGCAGACCCGTTAATCTAGATAGTATTAATCTCTTTACTGTCAAATAATTTTGTGGCTATGGGCTAAAGCTACAAAGAGTCTTAAGCACCTAATTGTCCTCAACAGTTTAATCAAGAGCATTTGATTTAAGCTGTGGGTGAAAGGGTCTCCACCTGACCCCCATGCCCAAATGGGACTTAGACCTAACACCTTTCACCTCCCAAGAGGCTGCTTTGATGTGGGAAGCTCAATCCCTCTTGCTGCAGCAATCTTCCTCTACCTGGCACACCAGTACAACCCTGTTCGCATTTAGCCACCGGACTTAACAAGGCAATCCACACTTGCTCCCTCTCCTTGGCCCGCTGAATAACTACTCCATGGAAAACAAAGAAGAAAGGCACAACCTTCTCACCCCAGAATAACCTGGAGCAATGTCTCCCTGCACACAACAAAACACTGGATCAGGGAAGCAGTGATTAGATATTCCTTTTATCGCTCTCACAATACGATTTTTTGAAAGAAAAAGAAAATTATAAAGATCTTTGAAGTCTTTCCCCGTCTTTTCTCAGCATTTGCAGTATCTCACTGCTTGGCAGCTAATTAGTGTCGTGCTGAAAAACAGTGCTGTGAGTCACTGCCAACAGATCCGGGTGGGGAGAGGGCTGGAGACTGGTTCAAGCACACACACCTCAGCCTGACCACGCAGCAGGGGGAAGGGAGGAATCTGACTAAGAAAAAGCATCGTGATTTCTGATTTATTGGCAGGCCACGGTTGTGATCATGGCACTCTCATCTTTTGCAATACTTTGAGAACATGAATTTGGAACTGAAATAATTAAACAACGTAATTAGACATTTATTTTAACTCTGTGGGCCAACGTGTTGGCTGAGGCTTTGCAAATGACGAAAACTGCAGCTGCCATGTTCAGCTTTGGGAGCAGCTCAGCTGCACTGTGTGTCATCAGTTCCCATCCTGCTCTCTTGTTTTAATTAGACTCTCTTGCAAGCAACAAATCAGACTGATATTCTTCCCAAATGCTGCAAGTGCCCAGAGCGAACTGTGAATACTAAGGGAAAAAAACAAAGAGACAAACTAGATGTTTGTGCTCTTTAAGACACGAGAGCTTTGCAAACACAGTCAAAGCTATCAAAATAGCCATGTTCAAGCAAGAGAGGTGGCATACTACTATCACAGTAGTGTTACTTCAAAGTTGTCAGGCAGAGATACTTACGGCAGATCTCTATGAGATCAGGCTTGGGTTATCTGAGGCTCCTGGTACAGGTTCTACCTCCACTTCCCTTCCCCAACATTTCTTTCTGCTGGTAAGATCATGCCACGTGTGTGCCCTGTGGTAACAGGCAGGAAAGAAAGGGGATGCCAGTAGGGATGTGTTGTCTATGCCTCTTTCAGCCCAGTGACTACCACAACTACTTCAATTTTAAAATACCCAACTGTCTCACTTTTCACCAAAAGCAAGGAATCTGATCAGCCCCTGCCGTTCTTTAGGCAGGAGTACCGGGCACTCTAGACTCTTCAAGAGAAACACTCTCCTTTGCTTTTATTCATCTCTCTTCCTCTCTTAAAAAACAAATAAATAAAAAATGAAAAAAACCACACTAAAATGAAAACCCTCAATCTCTCTTCATTCTCCAAGCTCTTCCTCTTCTTGAAGAGGAAGCCTTTCAAATTTATGAGCTATCTCCCATCACCTATGCTTCTTCATGTCGGCCAGCAGGATGTTCTGCCTCTATTGTATGTCAAAGGACCACTGCCCTTCGTTGCTCACGTTTTCCCTTCCCGTAATCTGTGCCTCCCGACATTCTCCCCAGCAAAACACAATGCAGAAGGCAGTCCTGTCCATGGCTAACCCCAAAGCGGACTGGGTGG
Source organism: Pampusana beccarii (assembly GCA_013399365.1). NCBI lineage: Eukaryota > Metazoa > Chordata > Aves > Columbiformes > Columbidae > Pampusana > Pampusana beccarii. Next base: position 2,524,299 of record VWYH01003089.1, on the reverse strand, counting down.
AAGAAATGGCTGCAACAAGTAGGAGAAAATATAACTTAGTTTGGAGGAAAAGCAGGAAGCATGCCAGGGCCTTGCACTCCATCTTGAGGTGGCATCTTAGCTCTCACAATTTCTGATCAGCTGCAGATGAGACATTGCTATAGTAGGGAGGCGAGACCCACAACCTCCTCAAATGCCCCAAAAGTCAAAATGCTATACTAGTATTACAATATCTTGTTAAAGTACAATATTTATGTTAGTATCCATACTGTCAAAGATTTGAATGATAGCCCCTTTACTAGTAGATACCTGAATGGAAGAAGTCCAGGTGCCAGATTTGTGACCATTCCACGCCAAACTGCAGCACCTATTTACAATCACACTATCAAAGCTTTAATAGCTCCTTTGCTTCAGAAAAGCAGCTCCAGACATGATGTGAAAAGATCCATTGTAGCAGGTCTCATTCTTTGAAAGAAGTAGAGAACTCTTATCTTCCACTATTTATAACTTGGAAAATACATGAAAAGCACCTTCTACTTCTCTCACTATTGTAACATTGGACTAGATCTTGAGCATCTCTTCCAACTGGAATGATTCTATGATGCTAACAATAAAAAATATTCCCAAATAAAAGTATCTTAAACCGCTCACAAATCAGCAGACGATTTTACACGAAGAACTGAACTACTTGCACGCTACAGGAGCCATATAGTTACAAGTTAATTATAGAATAATGCACAGATTTGAAGGCTGATTACAGATGAGGGCCTGGGCATGCATACAGCAAGATCCTTTAATTTCAAATTATCTTGATTGGGAAAAGTAGCAGAGCAGTAGCTTTTCTCTTGAGAATGTGGAGGTAAGCTATTTTACTGAGGTAGGAATGCACTTTTGCAGGGGAATAAGAAGTAAGAGCCAATGAAGATATGCAAAAGAGTGTCTCTGGAATGTCAACACCTAGTTTTAGAGAATACAGCACTGCTCATGTGAGTAGTATCAATTGCATGATCCCAGACCTGGAAATACAAGTATTCTAGTATAATCCCATTAAAGCGTAAAAGGTTGAATGAGTAAATCATCTAAGATGGGACTGCTCAGATCCACTGTTGTTGAATTCACCATTCTGGACATTCATTCAATTTCCTTAAGTGAATGTAAATAAAAAAATTATTCAAGTGTTGGTCTCGGCCAGTACAAACTGAGGGAACAAACACTACTTGAACAACTGCCTGTTGACACACTGAAAAGCATATGCATGTTTGCCAAGGCAGGCAGCTCCTAGGGATTATGCTTTTCCCTGAATAGCTATCAGCATGCAGCATGTATCTGAGTTTACAAAAAGAGGTTTAAGAAAATGTATTGAACTGCAAACAAAAATAGTACCAAGTGCAGGCAGAGCTCAAACAGCTGCATTGCAGTAGATGTTTGCTTTGAACATCGTGACAGAACGGCATTCAGCAAAAGCCATCGAGTGCGTGTGTTCAAAAACGATGCCAGGATGTTGCTAGTTCTTGTACTCCTACTGACTGGGATGACAAAGCCATGAACGTAATTGCCAGGCAGAAAAAAGAAGTGAAGAACTGTGCTGAAGTGCTTCAACAAAGGAACATAAAGATTTCTATGATCAGCTTACATCTGACTAGACTATTTGGAGGGGGTGTGGGCAGGGACGACACATGACATAGAGATAGGGAAGATGTAGAAAACAGACGCAGACACACTGAAAGAAGAAGGACTGGCACTGCAAAAGGGAAAACTGCTGCACAGTAGTGAAAATTAAGGATGAGGACTAGCTTGTGGAAGAGTGTAGAAAAACTAATACCATAACAACAAATAAATAATGAAAAGCCTGTAAGCATTTTGGGCCAAAGTCTACCTTTTCATGTGTACCTTACCAAACATGATCAAGACAGGGTCCCTGGGATTACAGCTGCATGGCACATGTTAGTGTTAAGACGGTTATGTTCCTCCTGGCCCCAGGGCCTACTGGATCTCTCAGCAGGCATCCCCTGCTAATGAAACGAATTCTGCTGAAAGAGTTTACAATGAAACAGTTTGTTTCTTTGTTTTTAAACTAATGCTACAAACTCAGGTTAACAGCTCTTAATGTGTTCGAAATTACTGATCTGAGCTGAAGGTTAGATGTACTGAAGAAGAGGTAGGCAGGCCCCACAGCAGGATTTAGCCAACCCAGTTTTTCCCAACATAGTTGCATTCAGCAACCCTCAAAACCTGGAGATGCTCAAATCCCTTTGAAACTACCCAAAATCATCACTGGCAGCCTTTTGCTCTCCTGCATGTCTGCTTCAGCATGCATAATTCAGCATTTAGCTCCCACTCAGGTCTGAAGGGGGTACCAAAGTTGACCATTCCCCCACCAAACTCTTGAAAACAGACATTTCAAACAGGTTTCATGATGCGTATAATTTGCTCTGGGTCAGATACACTGTGAACCTACTTTCTTTGAAACACACGTGCCAGAGGGAAATTTTCCAGCAACGCATCACCTTTTCAACATTCAGCTCATGTCCCAGCAGAGCTTTCAGCTCATGTCCCAGCAGAACTTTCAGATCATGTACAGCATTATCCTAGTGCAATCACGCAGCTTCTCAATCAGAGGTGGTGAACATCTTTTTTAAAGAAATTCTGAATTCTCAGCTATAATTTCTGACCCATTAGCTTCTTAAATATTAATGGACATACTTTTCTCTTCTTTCTTTCTTACCCTGTCCAGTAAGTAAATATTTTTAACACCTGATTAATTTCAGCCAAGCAAATGCATTATTACTCTTATATCTCTATGCCAGTTCTAATATTGCCTTAAATATTGTTGCAAATGTCTTATTTTTCACTTCCAGCTTAAGTTTCCCCCTCTCCAATTTTGCATGGTCCTTCATAGAGACAAATTCCTTCCTTCTTGTTTGACAAAGATGTCACAGCATCCTTAATCATGCTCTCTCCACTATCAACATCCACAAGTTTTGACTCCTAGAAATTAAAGTTCTTCTGATCAACAGACTGTTATTTCAATCTTTGCTTATGGGTAGATATTTTGTTCTCACTACTTTACTCATACACTTTTATAATATTACAACTCTCTATTACTATTCTATTATTTCCCTTTATTATTTCTCTGTCTTCATACTGTTTTAATACAACATGTCAAGTGTTGCTATCTCATCCCTACTTACTAAGCAAAAAGCCCTTTATTTGTTTTAATTCTCTTTCAGTGTCTAACTCAGGCTGACTACTTGTAATTTTCTTTTCCCACTTGCTTTTTGACCTCCAAGGCATTTTACTTAAATCTTCAGCCTTCAACTGCTTGAAGGAACTCTAAATACTTCCAAAAATATTTACCAAGAGGTTTACTCACTTTAAAAGATATGGAGATCTTTTCTACAATATTTTGGATCCCAAGTTTCCTGATCTTTCTTTTACTAAGAAAATTCCAGGTAACATCTTCACATCAATTTCTGAGCTTCTTAGTTCAATTTGTCTTCAAGCTCAGTTTTCTTCACTCGTTGTATCTCATAGATTAGTCTGCAAACTGAACATCATAATTATAGACCTGCTTTTGTTCTCATGAAATTTGAAGAGAACTGACATATGTCAATTCAATCTAAGGATGTTTTCTATTACCAGATCTTTTATCACAGTTTCAGTGCCTACCATTCTGCCTCTCTATACAAATTTATGTCCAACTGGCAACACAGTCAAATATAATATTAGGAAACAGAGGGAAGCTAGAAGAACAGCTGATTACATGCGAATGACTATCTGCCTAGTAAACTCTGCTTTCAGAGGCAATTAATACATAGCACCTAACCCTAAACAAAACAAACACAAACCTAAATAATAGTAGACCAACATAATAAAACATATCCTAAAAGCATATGTTGTTTGTGCAGTAGTTAAACACATTTCCAAGAATATAGGATACTAAGGCACTCAACTTCTTCTTGTCCCATACCCCAGTATACGGTGATGACAGCAGACAATTAACAGCCATGACCCCAGTACATCTCAGCTATCTTCTTTTTTAAAGCTAACAAGGTTCAGGTTTATTCCTCACCCCTAAACATTCATACATTCATATTCATTTTTTACTACCACATAGCTTCAGTTAATCCATCTGACACTTGTGCTTCTTTGGCATCACATCTGCCATGCACTACAGCCCCTTCCATCACTCAACTGCTGAAATATTTATGCAGAAAGATGCACAGGTGGAGGGCTGGCTAAATGAGAAGAGCAGGAACTTTTAGGTGCACCTTTTGAAAATGAGAGAGGACACCATTTGAATTGCCTAGGTGACACAATATTTCAATAACACCACTCTCCCCTACATTACCCATACTACTTCAGCAAGGTAAGGCTGAGCTGCAGCACAGTTAAAAACTAAAAGCAACGTTTAGAATATCATAATCTAATAAAAGCTTTTATAAAAAATATATTTTGATAAAAAAATAATACTTTTATCAGTTTACATACTAAACTGATCTAACCTCTCTATTTTTACCTAAGAAAACTGAATATGCAGATGCAGAGCCTGAAAGGAATTAGAAAAAGAGTAGGCATGCAAACTGCCAGTGTCCAAGTCGCACTGTGACAAAGACATAGTAGCAGGAGTCCTAATAATAAAGATGCAAACTCTAAAGAAACACAGGAGCTATTTCACAAAAATGTTAATCAAAATAATAATTTTAAAATCACTTGATTTATTTTTTTCTGAATAAAGGAAATAACACATTATTTTTCCTCAAGAATGGACCTTAACAGCTCAGCTAATCCAGACTCATACCCAAAGCAAGACCAACAGCATTAAAACATTTCTGAGACAGTTTTTTTAAGAAGAAAAGGTAATGAAAAAGACTCTGAAAAGTCCCTAGAGAGCCCTGTGCTGAAATACAGTATCAGTTAGCAGGTTTTTCCCAGTGTCAAAGATCTCCATGTCTGTGTGAATGTCAACTCCAGACTTTGATTTGCCAATCAAAATATAAAAGACCAAAAGGTAATCTACATACAGATGATCAAGAGGGCATATGAAGTCATCATGTAAACACATGGGTAAAATACCTGAAATATATGATGAGGATGGATAAGTGTGTTCCTGAAGTGAGACAAAGTATTGCCATCACCTGTTCTTCCCCAACCATGGATGTACTGACTGCCCTTTCTAGTTTTAAAGGCTGACACAAATAAATTGTTAGTGAAAAACACTCACTGATGGGCATGGATCAGGAAGCAGTGGGCTGTTTGACACTATGAGCAAAGAGCCATGAGTTCCATAAAAGCCAATAAATGTAAAGGGGGTGCAGTAATATAGGTCATGGCATCAGTCTGCTTTCAGTTCTAAACTGGAATAAACCTGTTTACTACACCAATACCTTCTCAATAGTACTATCTTCAGTCTTCAAGTTTTCAGCAGGTATACGACTTCACTTACTTGCTCTAAGCTTTTTAAAGGCCTCGCATGAGGTATGTTATACAAGAATTGTCTTTATTGGCAATTGCTGAGCCAGGAAGTCCTGCAGTGAAGAAAGGTATCAAGCATTTTTCCTGTAATAGCTTGAAGTCAACAGCATTTAGGGTTTGCTTTTTATATCCCTTAACATTTCCTGTGCGAGGATCAGAAAAGCTGATCTCTTTATGTAATTGTTTCCTTAAATTGCTGTTTTCAATTTGCATAATGTATCATTTAAGTAAAGGTAAAGAAGCATTTCATCTTGATAATTTCTGCCACAGCTGAGATTGCAAAATTACTTCTTGTTAGAAGGAAATTTTTAAAAAGTGCAATCACTGCAATTTTCCAGATGGCAACTAACATATTTTTCAGTGTGCTGCAATAGTATGTTATAGATATGCTTTCTATTCAGTTCAAAGTAGGAAACATTTGCTCTAGCTGAGGTAACTTTTTTGGTCACGCTTTTTCATATCCTATCACACTACTTGACATTTTGTGATTTTTTATTTTTAGTTCCATGGCTCTAAATTTTGTCTTGTATATAAAAATTCTATGAAAATTTGACTTACCAAGATACTCTATATCTCCATTACTAATTTATTTGCTATAAAAGCTGATTAATTCTTTTCTCCAGTCTCATCTAAGAATGCAGTTCTCTAGCCACAATACCATTCTACAATTTTCAGTCTTTACCTCCTCCTGACTTAAATTCTCTTCTATTATTAATAGCAGTTATTGGTACCTGCAGTAACCTGTATCCTAGATCCATTTATAATGCCAGATTTTAAAAAAGACCAAATTTCTCCTGAAACACATTAGAGGTTCATGCCAGATACTTCCGTGAAATTAGTCTTTAATTATGGAGTTGCTGGAAATATCAATGTCATTACATTAAACAGTTTCATGTAGGTCAAAACTCTGGCAGTTGATCTAGAAATATGTAGGTCAGGAATCACTCTTATTTACCTGAACTCTCCCATGCCCTTTTTGCATTTCAAGGTAAGTGGGGTACGGAGCCTCATTGCCTCTGCAGTACAGGGCCACAGACCTGTACTGATGATCAGAAGAGTAAAATAAGATTTTTCCTTGATTCAGTGATCTTGTTCTTAAATTTTGAATGCTATCCTGCTCTATCACCTTCATCATCACCAGCATGAAAACTGTAATTCTGGAAGATGGTGCAACCCATCACTTGAAATTCTTCTGTTAGATCAAGTAATTAAAGTTTATTGAAACAGGGCATGCACATGCCTACCCTGTGGCTATTTTATTAATCTGCGTCTTTCTATCAGAACTGGAAAAAATTCCACATTTTTTTCATAGAAAATTTGAAAATCTTGTGTTTGTTGACATGTAAATATAGGCCTTTTAGATAATTATTTTTCAATCATTGTTTTTCAAGCTCAACTTTTTAACACAGGCAAAACCTACATATTATAATTTAAAATAAAAATCTGTGACATCTTTCTACATCTTTCTGCATCTTTTTACTACATCTTTCTTGGTCAAAGAAAGGTCCATGAAACATTTGAGCTCCAAACAACTTCCATTACATTTAATGACAAGGACTCAAATGATCTGCAAGAAGATCTACAAGAAGGCAGTGAAATCAGCCACCTGCACACAAGGGCCAGAAGGATCGTCTGTGCACTGTCAAACCTGAAAGACTACAAGGAATGTAAAGTTTATCTGGAATATGTGCACTTTGGCCAGGTGGTTGATGATTCATGGAGTTATCACTGTATCTTAGTCTGGGTGGAACAAGTTGTGGTGTCTCAGGTGATTTATCTGTATGCCACTGCTTGGATGTGATCACAGGCTGTGAAGTTCACATGTGATGTCACCAGCAAGGTTATTTGCTTGTGGTGTCTAAATGGCTTTGTCTCAAATCTAGGGAGAGTGTGAGGTTTTTTTCCTAGACAATGAAAAGCATTTGCGAAGGACCAAACTGCAATAATACGTCATTTCATTTTGAAATACAGGTATTAATGGCCTTCTACGCCACTGATGGTAGTTACGCTTGGCATTCAGCCAGGATTATCATCACCCTGTGGGGTATTCCTGTGCAACTGCTTTTTAGAAATCTACTTTCAACTGTCATGGTTTAAACCCAGCTTGCAAGTAAGTATCACGAAACCACTCGCTCATTCCTTCCCCCCTGCACCATGCTGGGATGGGGAGGAAAATAAAAAAAAAAAAAAAAACACGCAAAACTAGTGAGCGAAAATAAAGACAGTTCAATAGAACAGCGAAGGAACAGAAAATAATAATAATAGAATATACAAGTGATGCACAGTGCAATTGCTCACCACCCACTAATCAATGCCAAGCTCATCCTCAAGCAGCAATCTCCCAGGAACTTTTTCTCCTCATTTATATACTGAGCATGACATCATACGTCATGGAATATCCCTTTTGCCAGATTGGGTCAGCTATCCTGGCTGTGTCCCTTCCAATTTCTTGCGCATATCCAGCCTTCTCACTGAAAAGTCCTTGACTTGCTATAAATGTTGCTTAGTAACAACGAAAACATCTTCTCATATTAAATCCAAAACACAGCACTATACCAGCTACTAGGAAGAAAATTAACCCTGTCCCCGGGAAAACAAGGACATAACAAATTCAGTTTGCTGCATCGCTCCATAAATTCACAACTCAATTCAAATAAGCTCTTTAGCAGGTAAAATTACAGTCCTTGAGTTTAAGCCACACAAGGACTCCAGGCTACCACACTGCAATGTGGTGTACCTATACTACTAGGTTAAACCTGCTCAGGACCTTTGCCTGCTGCTGAGGCCAGCTGGTACACAACTGAGTAACACCATCTACTCCTCTTGCCTTCCTGTGAGGACAGTTGTGTATTGAGAAAGGTTCCATCAGGACGCCAAAATTGTGTCCAGAAACCACTTGGCTAGCTGATGCAAGCCAAAACCACTCCAGAGACTGGTTTAGGTGTTTAACTTCTAGTACAGAGGTAATCAGGAAGAAATAAAAGCAAGAAAGAAATAAAACTATGTCTGTGTTTCACTGTCTGAACACTGGATTGCTGAGTATAACCACTGCACTGGGAGATACCAACAAAAGCTCTTAAATGAATTAGTGAGTGGGGTTATTTCTGTTCCACACCTAGCATCTGAAAGAGGTTTACCTAGCTGCCTGAACAATTTATGAATAAAGTAAGCTGTGATACAATGAACATGAACAAGTTGTTCTTGCATTTATTAAAAACTCAGAAAAATCTTCATAAATGTTATTTACTTCACAGACAACTTCAGTCCTGATTAACTAGAGCATCCTTCTTCAGGAGAGCACTTGAGCATGCCCTTAAGTCCCATTGAAGTAAATTATTAGGTTAGTTGAGAGAATTAGTTACCAAGAGAGATCAGGAAGAACATTGGACAAAGTAAAGAAGAAACTGAAAAGCAGAGGAGAGAAACAGTATGTGGGAGAGAGCCTAACTGAAAAAAAAACAAAACAAAACAAAAACAAATAAAACCAACAATGACAACAAACAAAAACAAACAAACAGGATTTGAGATCAAATCTGGTGGCCTTGGGCCATGGTACTTTGGCCACTGTAGGGATCTGCACCTCACTGTGCTGGTTTGAATGAAAATGGGTTAATTTTCTTTGTGCAGTTAGAAACCTTTCTTTTCCATTGCTACCATGCTCGTTATTTGGACTTAGTTTGAGAACAAGCAGATAACACCCCAGCACAGAGCTAATGTTTTTAATTGCTCTGGTCTGAGAGCCAAGGACATTCTGAGCGCTCTGCCCACAGGTGTGAGGCATCAAGGAAGGGGGACAGAGATGGGGCAGAGCTTGACTGACATCCAGATTGATCAATAAGAGTATTCCATCCAATTAGTGTCATGCTAATTATTTTTTGTCAGAGCCAGGGGAGTTTCAGTCAGGAGTTTTAGTTTGACTTTTTGCCGTTTTGCAGAGGCCTCTGATCCTTTCTGCCTTTTTTCTACCTTCTCTCTCTCTGGGATCAGCTGTGTGACTAAGTGCTGTTTCCTAGGACTGACTGCTCAGCACGTTTTATAGGAATTTCCTTGAGTATCTTTTATTTCTATTTTTTATATATATATATATTTACTAGCAGTGTATCAGTATTCTGTTATTTTATTAAACTGTATTTATCTCAATCCAAGTTTCTCCCTTCCCTTTTGATTTTAGCCCCTATTGGGGGGGGGTGTTGGGGAGGCGGGTGAGTGAGCAGCTATCGTGGCTGTATTGCTAGCTCGGGTTAAACCACGACACTCACTTTGCAATAGCTTCAGCACAACTACAGTAGAAAATACTTCCTGTACTTCTCCCATTTCTTCATGACCCTTGCAAAATGCTTTATTCTATACAAGATTCACTAGAAAATTCTTTAAAGAAACATGTTAATAACACAACACAAAGCTATTTGCAATCTGAATTAACTACTCATGGGCTCACCTAAATTTAAATACATTAATGTAAAATATATAAACTGAATAGTGAAAAAAAAGGAAATAATGGTTGCTGAGAAATGCAACAGCAATGCATTTGCAAGGACATAACCAATACTCATGAGAAAAATCCATGACAATGAATTAAGCACATGATTAAGTAATGATTTTGTTGATTTGCTCAATTTAGCACACCCTGCTCTTACGATAATGGAAGTAATAGATGCTCACACTGTAGAAGATAATTTACTCAATGAATTTGACTTTCATGTGAACAAGGTAATGATAAATCAAGCTGCATGAACAACTCCATTTCACCCAAGAAAAAGCTCAGGATCATTCCCTTAGCTCTTGCCTAGAACACCTGTAAGCTATCACTGCCACATGCCATCTCTTCCCATCTGACTGAACAACCAGACCACAGCATGCACTGGGACAGAGACTGGATACCTAACCAAGGATTTAATCTGGAGTTCAGCACAAGTCTTTACATAATCAAATTTAAACATTTTAGCAAAACTTGCATTCTACAACATACTTGTGAGAAGAAAAAAAAAAGAAATAAAAAGAAAGAGACATGAAAACAGTGACCCCAAGACCTTAAAGGATCTTGGAGAACACTTTTTATTATTCAAATCATGCCAAGATTATCTGAGAATTGATTTACCTCTCCCTCCCATTCACTGCCCACTATTACTCTCTCCCCCTCCCTGCTCCTACAAAAAAAATGCAGGAAGAAGGAAGGCCTTTGCAATGGTATCAGTGTGAAATAGCATCTGCCTGTGTTTAGGTTTGAACTCTACTATAGGTTTGGATGCTGGATTTCACTGAGGGGAACCAGCGTCCAAAAAGCTGTGACGACTGGCCCTTAGCCCCAGGTTTGCAACCCAGAGCTGCACAGGATAGGCTCTTGTTTCTCCTCCCATGGGATCCCTGGGTCCTTATCCTATGTTCATCAGAAAGCTAGGGGGTCTCAGAATGGGATTTCAGAGAGTAGAACGATAGAGATATACTATCATGAGGTGGCTTAAAGGAAAATACTGAGAAGATGGCATATCTTAATCTCTCCTCCATCCCTCTTTTCAGTTTCACTTAGGTTTATGGTGGGACATCTCTATAATTTGTTACCTCTGGGCTAAAAACCCTTGACAAGCTGCTGCTAGGTGCCATTTTCTTCAGTGAACTGTGCAGGTCTCATGTCTCCAGCACAGCTTCTGTATTTTTGCCTCTGACAACAGCAATTTTCTTCCCTACTGATAGCATTTATATCCGCTGCTTTTGCATTCCAAGCAAGAGCTCCAGTGACCTCAAGGAGCACTCAATGGCTAAGTACTCAAAAGGCACATACAGAACATGAACGAAGTTTTCGTATCTAGGTTTTGAGGCATATAGTTATTAGGCTTTGCCCATAGATGCCTCAGACAGAGAATTGAACAATCCTTTACAGACTGGCTCTTTCCAAACCTTTCTCACCATACAGACATATATTTTGCACAGATTTCAGAATCTGACAAACCAGCTTTTCTCCCCATGAACACCTACAATAGCCAGCCAATGGCCATTTATGCTCATGACTTTATTCGTCCCAGAGAAGCCTAGTTGCTCATATTTTAGAATGCAGCTCATTGACAAAAAACTGTGAAAATAAGGGCGAGATAAAGCACACATTATACAATAACTGATTGAAAAAGTTCTGACATATACAGTGATCTACAAGCAGTCACAAGTTTTATATTAATAACAACTAAACATATTCAGAAGCATCAATATTGAATATTCTAGCTAATCTAGGTGGATATTAAAAAGATCAAAGCCCAAGGTGCTGATAGGATCCCAGGCTCTTAGAGTCACAGAAAAAGAGGCTTCCGTTTAGAGAAATAGAGCAGACATAGACAATTTCCTTACTTATGTAGCTACATTCACAAACAGTTATAATATTTTCTCAAACTTGGAGAGAAAGTTTATCACAGGTATTCTCCAAATGGGATATTCATTGCAATCTATATGCTGAAGTTAAAACATACCGAAAAGGGGTTCTAGGGTAATGCCACCCACAGCGACTCTCAGACAGTAGAGCTGCTTGAATATATTCACTCCACATACAATGTTACCTGGTGCTTAGTCTCCACAGTCATATAGGTTCCTCAAACTAAGGATCCAGAAACACTGTGAAAAATGTGTGTCCTGAAACAGCAACTGAATCACACACCTTTGCCCACTCCAGATCCTGGACAGACTCCTGAATAAAAACACCTTCTACTATGCTTCGAGGGACCCTGTGGGGCTTCCGCTTTTCTCTAACGACCCATTGGTTATGGTTACTTCATGTTATGGTTATTTTATGTCATCCGCAAACTTGCATATATATACCTTGTAAAATGGGCAGGAGTCTTTGAATGCCTTTTATGGGCAAGTGTTCTGTTAGCCCAGTAAAGAAAAGGACATTAGTACCTTTGTCTGTGATGAAGAAAAAAAACAAAAACAAAAACAACAAACAACAACAAACAACAACAACAAAAAAACCCCACAACAACAACAAAAAAAACCAACCCCCTCCCGCCCCCCCTAAACCACCAAAACACAAAAAAACCCAGTAGATAGAACACTGGGAGACCAGAGTTTGTGTTGTTTTGGCATGCTCTCCTCATGCTGTGAACAGCATTTCAGAGCAGCTCTTTATTCAGCTTCTTTTCATCTGAAAAAGAGAATACTTCAATACATTTTTAATGAATTTTCTGTAATTTGAAATGAAATTTTCTTAGTTCAGAAAGTAAGAATCTCCACAGAGAAGAAAATGTAATGTGGGCAACATAGCCAAAATTGCAATAAATACCACTAAGTATGCTCGGACACATTTCCCGTTCTAAAATCCCTTTGGCATCTTGACCCAACAGCTTCATGCCTGCTAGTTCTCCAGTGAGATCCCTTTCACACCATCTCTTGGGGCAGCAACATAGTTCCTGTCCAAAGGCTTTCATCAGGATTAAAGACAGCTCAGCAATACAGATAAGTCTTCTCCCCTTAAAGACTACCCTTCAGCATTACTTTCCAACAAAGCTGAAAAACAATTCTTTAGTATTTTATATAATTTCTCTAAATCTTGCTGACTTAATCACGTCATCTCCTGCCTCCATCTTCCCCCACCTAATATAACACCAAGTTGTACCATTTCTTTCCTGCCACCACACTGGGACTACTCTTCAACCTGTTCTCTTGAATTTTCCCTCCAGCCTCTCCCAGGGTGAAGTCAATACAACTGTCTGCCTCTCTGTGCCTGCACTGCCTGTCATCCTGACACACTTGGTAGCATAAGCTATGAAAAGCCATGTAGGTTACATCCAGCCCATTCCCAGGTGTTGCTTCACTTCCGTCTGCTGCTGTAATCTGGTTGGTTTCTTAGACAATTTTACTATTATAATCTCAGACCATCTAAGAGGCTGAGCTGGTTTTACCTCTAACACATTCCAGGTCAGAGCCTATCAGTAGATGAACAGTGATATTCAACATTTGAGAGCAGGACTTTTTATTCAAATAATGGCAAACTTACCTGTCTCTTCTCTGGGACTGTTCCAGCAAAGCATCCCAGAACCCATCTCTGAGACCAAGCCCTGTAGAAACAGAGGAAAAAGGCAGAAGAGAGCAGCAGGCAAAGAGCCAGGACTTGATTTCCTCAACCATGTCCTCCTCAGTTGTGGTTTTCCTCTTACGAGAAGTACTAAGCGCGACATATAAAAGCATAACATTTTAATGGGAATTGAGAGCATGTATTCCCAGCTCAATCTCAGATTTTTCATGGGTTTACAGTAGGCCTACTCACATAGCAAACCCAGGCTTAATTCCCTTCTCCAACTCAGATCGAAGATGTACCTGCAACAGAACTCTCGTTCTCTTAAATACCAGGAACAGACCCTAGTACTCTCAAGAAACACTAATCACACTTAAGCGCTACACATGAAGACACCCAAAGGTCTGAAAAATGAATTTAAGTGTCCTTTCCAACAGCCTAGAGTGAAGTTTCTATTTGCTTTCAGCCTGCAGACTGGAATCCTCTTGCATCACCAGCAGCCAGCATCCTGACTTGCACAAAACTTGATCTTAGCACCCACTGAAGTAAACGGCAACTTTCCTTGGATGCTAAACAGGCCTCATCTGCAGCCTAACAGCAGAATTCCTTGCCTAATAATAACAGAACATGGGATGTGGGGTAGCATCATGACATACATCAAGTGGCAGCAGCAGCAGCAGCAGTTTTATATATATATATTTATATATATACACTAAAATATGAGTAATTTGTGCATCAAGCTTAAAAAGTACACCCACAGAAGCCAGGAGAAAAGGATGTAGAGTCTCCCAAATCTAAGAACTAGCTGTGGCTGTCAAACACAGAAGATTTCTTGGTGCCAACATCTGTGCCTGAAGCAAGCAGCAATTACAGCACTTTGCAGCACTGTAAGCCATTCTGACAGCTCTCCTCTCAGTCTGCAAAAAGATTTGATGGTCCTGGCCACACTTAGCAAAAGAAATGAGGGTGCCCAGCTCCCTGCCTTGCACAGGCCATAGTGCATACTGCAATGATTTCTACATACATCTCTCTCTGCACTTATTTATTGCTAGGTATTTTTCAATCCTTACTGAAACACAGTGTCTGCAAATCTACATCTGCCATTAAATACATTGAAGCTTTATGAGGCCCAAACACATAATATTAGAAAATCACATTAACTCATGTAATGAAGAAGAGCACCTGACAACCTTACAACAGGTAAGGCAAGGAACAAGCACACCTGACAGGAATTTTAAAAAAAAAAAAAAAAAAAGAGAGAGAGAGAGACAGAGAGAGAATAAAGTAGGCACTGCCAGTATCCAGTGTGTGTGTGATTTGTCTCTGGTGTTGTGAGAGTGGCAAGGTAATTTATTTAGCTTTTAGCTTGTTAACAGAGTGAGACACGTCTTGACAATAATACATCAGTAAACTGGTGCGCCATCTTAATAAATTATACAACAAATTATCATTCATCATACTGCTGATGAAACCCATCCCTTTATATTTTCATATATAAAGCATCAGGTTCATTGAATCATTTAACTAACATCAGTGTTCCAGAATAACTGCAGAAGGATCCATATCAAAGAAGTTTACCATGTGCCTTCCTCTTCCTGCTTCAGGCCACAATTAGAAAGACAACTGTTTAAGAACTCTCACAATTGTATTTTATTTGACATCAGCAATATACACTGGAGTATAATAGGAACAATTTTTTTGCACAATCTTTCTTGCAAGATGGATTTATTTTCCAAATACATAGATGTTCATAATACAGGAAGGTAACAGTTAAGCTGCACAATAGCAAAACAAGTTGACAGCTATCAAACCACCTTTTAAGTTTGTTAGTATAGTCAGGTGACCAGCATTGAATATATGCATTCAAATAATTTAGTTAACCTCTGATTTTTCTAATCTTCCCGGCCACATTGTTCCATGCAACAAAAATGTGCACGAAGAATAGTGTAAACGAATTCAACACCAAGGCTTCCCTTGCTTTGATTTCCTTTCAGTTTTTCCCCATGTACAAGTCAATACAAAGGGATAAACATCAGAATTTGGCATGGCACAGAAACTCTTGCAACATGCATCTAAGACAGCCACATATTGCAGAAGTAGTAAATTCTTGATGAAGTTTGGGGATTCAGGACTTTCCTAAGAGGGTCTTAAAGAAGCATTTCTACTACTCTGCTCTAGTGTGTATTTTCTGCATGCTGCAGCTTTTAAAGAAAACAAAGAAAAATACTCCCAAAAGGTTCATATTTTTCACTGGTAGTATTTCTTACAATGTCTAAGCTTAAACCCAAATGCATTGGTTGCAATGGGCAGGGCTTCACAGGAAAAGAAAATCTCACAGTTAAAATACCAGTAAATACCATTTTCTGGCTTTTTAGCTTTCTCAATTTAAAAATTACACACAGCTATAGCAGCTGCTGCACATCACATAGAAATCCTCCCTTTTCTTTCCGTTCCTCAGGTGGTACGGCTATTACACTTTGAATTAGCACAGAAGTTAGTATCTCCCAGCCTGCCCCTCTGAGCAGCGTGAGCTAGAGAGTGAGAGAGAGTTCCACGTCATTTGTCAGATGAACCAATTTTAACAGCTCACAGGAGTGCCGCCGCAACTTGGAGTATCAGAACTGGCAGGACTGGCAGAGCACAAGAATGGTAGGTAAGGGTGTGGAAAAACAGGAACTCAAGGCAACTATTAGGTGGCTTATTTCCTCATTACCAGCAAGTAAATGTTGCGTCCGCAGCGAGGCTTTTAACAAGCTGTCACTGTTCTGTATTTGATAGCGAGGAAACACTCTTCACATACACCCAAGTGGAATGGACCTTGCCAGAGCAGCACGCAGCACAAAGAGGCTGGCAGCGCTAGAACTCATCCAGAAAATCTAGAAACCAGAAAATCTTTCGTCTGCCCTACAACTGACTTGTATTTCAAGCATCCAAAGTGCTTTACGTCACTGCACTAACGCTGGATCTTGAAACCCATGCAACAATCTACCACTGTATCAGTACTCCAACCCTACCCACACTGCACCTTGCTGCTTGACTGTCGGGTTTTATCTGCCACCATGCTGGGCATGTGCTCTCTCTCCCTGCCCAGGCTCTCCTGTCCACTCTGGTGATGCTCAGCGCAGAGAGAACCTGCAGCAGGAGAAAGACGAGCAAATCCCCCGCCATCCCAGCACCTGCCATCCCCCACCTCAGCCCTGAGGCAAGGGAGAAAAACGAGGGACGGGTCCAGAACAAACCAAACTGGTGCAAAAGCAGCAGGATAAGCTGAAGCGTGTTTTCAGATTGTACACTTCGGGGGGTTTTAAATAGCTAATGAGCTGTCCTTAAGCCTAATTCAACACTCACATCTTACCTCAGCAAAATTCCTAACAGTCTCCAGCTTCAGCTGCTCTTACTCAGAACTGGGATGCCTCCTCCTGCTGAACAGATTCCTCTACCAGAACTAAATTTAGACTTATGAAACCGTGTTCCTAGCTCAGCAAGGCCAGCCCTGACTGAGTGCCCTCCTGACTGGACTGATGAACTGAACCCAGAGGTTCCCAGGTCTTGTTTGAAAAGGCATTGCCTTCTGCAAGGCATCATAGAGAGAAAATCTGGAAGTGTATGTGGAAGCTGTTAACTCACATAACTTTGTAAAAACGATTGAGAGCATGAAGATCAAAAAAGGTCTTTTGTTTTACTCACGTATTTTCTCTTACTTGATTTTACTATATTTATGCACATGATATCCAGATACGAAGTGAACAGCAGCCTTTCTAAATCTCACTACGAAATTCTCCCACCTTATACTTGTGTATGGTCTTCACATCCTCCAAGGAAAAAAAATGACAATCCATGTATTCATGAAATGGCTACACAATATCACATGGCTAAGCACCTTTCCAACATGACATATATTAACTAGTTTAACAGAAAACCCACGCATATTCATTGTGTCTTAGCTTCCTAAGTGAAATGGCTACAAATAATTTTCAGTACAGAGAAAATATTTTGACAAACTACAGCTCACTTAAAAAGTTGTGACTAAATGCTCTCCAAATGGGAGATTTTATTTGAAAATAAAAGCTATCTTTTTAATAATCACAGAGATTCTCTTGAAGTTATCTTAGAAGTGTTTGCTAAGTTTGCAACAGAGCTTGTGATTTCCATGTGTGAAGGTGAGGAAACCTCTATTTTTAAAACATAAACGAACAAAACTCAAGAAAAATTCATCTGTTTTTCTTCATGAAATCCCAACAAAATGGAGACATAAGCATGAAAGATAAAACCCCTTTTCCAATATTTATGCTATGGGAGAAGTGGCAGAGGCATAATACATTCTTACAGGAAAATCAGTGATGCAGATCGTCTTCTGGGAAGGCCCAGAAACTGCTGGCATGAGACTGCAGGTACTTATCAGGCAGTAGCACTAAGCATGCTCTGCACAGCTACCGTGCATGTAATTGTCACTCCCACCACTCTCCATATCAGAACATGTAGCAGATGTGCAAAAAGAGAAGACAAAACTGCAACACACCTTGGTTCAACTTCAGGGTGTTCAGTGCTGTTACAGCGAGTATCAACACTGCTGAGCTGAAGGAAGAGTTTTCTTCAGCTTCAGTCTGCCCTATTTTGTACTCCAAGAAAGCATTTTCCATCCCAGCCCCAGTGCTCCAAGGACCCTGATTCCCCGGGGTACAGCTTGGATGCACAGTGATGTGGATGCATCCCATCTGGCAGCAACTGCTGGCTCATGTCTTTCCAGTCTTCTACTCATAACATCAGAAACCTCAGGACAGATTAACTGTGCTGATCCTTGGGCGGGATTTGCAGTTGGTGTTGAATTCCACACTGCGCTCAGCTGGTGCATAAGCTGCCTACTTGGAAGGGAGTTTAGGGAGCATTTTCATAAACGGCTTAATCCAATATAGCAGGGGTGTCAAACTCATTTTCACCGGGGGCCACATCAGCCTCACGGTTGCCTTCAAAGGGCCAAATGTAATTTTAGGACTGTATAAATGTAACTACTCCTAAATTTATACAGTCCTAAAATTGCATTTGGCCCTTTGAAGGCAACAGCAAGGCTGATGTGGCCCCTGGTGAAAATGAGTGTGACACCCCTGCAATATAAAATCTGCATAATCTCACTTTTCTTCCTCCCCTTTATTTCTGACTATAGATTCCTACCTTCTCTCACATCAGCAACAAAACAGCTCTCATGAACCCCTACGGTGGGTTACGAATGCATCTTTGCCTTTCACAGGATCCACACTGTGCAAGCGCTGAGGTTGCAGATGTACATTTTCAGACATTTAAACTTTAAATACAGCCACAACCCACAAACTATAGTACTGACCAGATTATCATAAATACTCAGCACTAAAAAGCTCCCATGAATTCAGGTACAGGTATTAAGTCTTCTGACTTAGGAGGAAGGCATGATACTTCCTAAAATTGTCTGTTACTGTAAGAAAAGCTTTTTTCTTTTTTTTTTTTTTTCCCTTTCCTTTTATAACTGGATTGAATCAGAGGCAGCAATCTCTGTACTGAGTCTCCTAAACATAAAGCAAGTTAAATGTTAAAAAGTTTGAAAGTGCTTCATTACTGAAAATGAAATATATGGAGGCCCAAAAAGATTAAAAAAATATGTTGCTGTTTACATTTTTGGTTGAGAAATGCTCTAAATCAGCAATACTTAATACAACTCGATCTTTTTCCCTTACCATTGTCTCTTAATTCTTCTTGGCTGTTGATGAAAATGCCCCTTTTTAATGAAAACAACTTCTAAGAAACACAAATGTTTCTGAGAGGACATTAGCAACTTACTTTATTACTTTCTCATTATACTTATAATGAAGAAATAATTATTTCTAGGCTGTTTCCTGCCAGATGCTGTTCTAGTACCTCTAATAGGACATATCTTAAAATAACTGCTTGGTAGCAAGAAACTAAATTTTTCATCCTTACTCATGTTTTCTCTTCCTTTTCTTTCTCTTCAAGTAACTTTATTGATTTGGGTTCTTTTATAAATTCTAGCCTGCTTCTATTTTTTTCCTCCATTATTTATCTCTGATGTAATTTGCAAAATCACCTTTGTGGAGAAAAAATTACTACAGAGGACACCTGAGGTTCAAAACAGCCTGAGAGAGCCTCCATTTTAATACCAGTGGAGGCAGAATAAGAATCCCCAGGCTGTGGTTTCACACCAGCTTTAATACAGCTCAAAACATCTATCCCAGCCTCCTCACCACCTCCTTTGTACCAGCACTAAGCCAGGGAGCCAGATCAGAGAATTGATCCCGCTGGCTACTAATCAAGCAAAAGACAACGTGACAAACTTGTTTTTTAGCTAGACAAGTTATTTCAGCCAGCTCACAGCGACCACAAAAATACCTCTCCCCACACAAAGCAAGACATCAAAGAAGAAGGTGGGAGTACTACATTCAGCAATAATACAGTTTTACGGTGGAGTAATCATGGTCTTTAAACAAACAAAAACCCATAGATTCTGCTCATGGTCTGGCTGGTGCAGACTGCTTCAGAAGACTGCAGGACATAAGCCAGCTCCAACCCAGAAGCCTCTTACAGCAAACATGCCCTGAGTCCTGCCCTGCTCAATGTGCTTCATGAGTCCTCCAAATATGCGTTAAATACTCAAGATCAGGATTTTGCACAAGTGGATTAATTTCCACCATGAATGTGCTGCTGGTATGGATTTGCAAAGGCATGCATCTATGAAACCAAATTATATTTTTAAGTAATTCTACGAAGACTTCTTGTTACCCAAAACTCCTCAAAACTCCACCACTGGTCTGGTGCCTGAGAATGTTGCCACAAATTAATAAAACAAAAAAGAAATGCATGTACATACAGAATCATCTATTTATGAAAAGTATGTTTTTATTCATTTGACGACCTGGTACATTCCAGCAGAAGAGATTTTTCAAGCTTGTAAATGCAAACCAAACTGTGAAGTTACTGTTAGTAAAAAGGTTAACTATCTCATACTTTGAAAGCACTTTGAAGAAATACTTATACACGTTCTTGACTTCTGAGTCCTCCATCCTTGTGCGTCTTTACTTACCATGGAGATGAACCATCAGCACAAGATGATGAGGCAAGACAAAGCAGTACTCGACTAAATTTTGTCACGTGTCGAGTTCAAGTCCAGCTGAGTGCTTCATACTGTCACCTGCTTCTTCTACCAACCTACAGTTAAGTTTTTCCAAGGATGAAAACATATTCACAAATAATGATTATTTCTTCAAATGCTGCTTTATGCCATCAAAACATCCGTAGAGCGTTATGTCAGTTAACAGCAACGTGGCTACAACATTCACAAAAAACACAGAGTAAATGTTGAAGGAGATTAACAGCAGCATGATCACCAGCAGGAAATAACCTAAATCTCTATGCTAGCTGAGGGTTAATTCAGTAGTACTGTATTTTTCTTCAGGAGCTTTTTCTTGAAAATAGAGATATGAATTAAAAAAAAAAAAATAACCACCACCTACCTCACATAGTGCCTTCCATCCAGAAAGTGCATCCTGAGCCTGCCTCCCTTGCAATTGAGGGAATTGGTATTATTTGAATGGATACATATATGTGTATCCAGGCTGGGATCACATTAGTATTTTTAAATGCTAAAACTATGCTATTATTTTAAAAGAGCATTCAATAAATGATAGGAGTTTGGATGGTTTTCTAAAAAGGGAATCTCCAAGGCTTTTTATTTTGCTGCCGTTATTTTTATTTTAAAGAAGCCATCATGTTCTCAGTTTTTCTTGAAAAAGAAAATGAAAATACAATTATGACCAAAAACATAGTGAACTGAAGTGCATAGTAACTGGTTTCCTTCAAAGTCCTTCTAGTCAAATAATATAGAAAGCATAAGAAAGTCTAAGAGATATTTGTAGAAGTTATGGACTAGAAGTCAATGCTAGTAAATTCTGAAATACCTACTGCTTTTTCTAATGAATGTGAAATCAAAGTATGTTGATAAATTCTACCAATTCTACAACAATTGCATTTTTCATTTCCTGCAGTTAAGAACATAGTGTATAACATTCCAGAGTGCTCTGTACTTCACATAAATCTCACTTGCTTGGGATGTAGCAAAAACTTACTTTCAGAGTCTGATTTACTGAGAACATGCTGAAACTGCTCACCACACTCATTCTCCAAAAAAAGCTACATCTTGACTCTGAGGAGAGATCTACAAATGAAGACTGTACAAATTAATGCATATCAGACTCTTTCAAAATGGTGCATTTTTCCTTCCAGTAAACTTCCTGTTTACAGTGCATTGAAGTAAATGAAAAATACATACTGATTTCAGTGGATACCAGTACAGGTCATTACAACAATATAAATATAAGTAACTTACCTTGGAATCACACAGTAAAAGAAATATAAGGTCTTGAAAAAATAAAAGGGAAGACAAGATGCTATTGTCACTTAACTGGTTTCTTTTTTCCTGGTTTTCTCCCAGTTTTTTTGGGGTGTGGCAGGGGGCCATGGATGTGGTTAATGCTGACTTCCATAAGGCTATTTATCCTTTGGATTTTCACTAAGAGATTTTATTTGTAGAGTTCTGCTCCTCCAGCTTCATGCTGTATTGCTTTATGTTTGTCAGACCATGAAGAGAAGCACCTCCTATTCTCCCCACTTCCCACCAACCTGCCACAAACTTACTGCCCCATAGTTCTGCAGTTCTGTAATACTTCCTTGGCTTTATCCATATCATCAGTAAATCATAAAATTCACCTAGGCTTCTCAACACTACAGTTGCCCTTTTCCTAATCTGTTATTCAACATTTGGATTAAACAAAACCAAGGGCAATTTTTTGTCAGCTGTCAATATTGCGGTCCAGAACAGTGCTCGCCACACAACATCTATCTATTTTAGTGCAGCCAAGCTCTACTGGCAAGTCCCAAGAAGTCAAGGAAAAACTCACCAAATTTTTTTCCTCCTGAATCATTTGGGTCAAGTAAAAGTTCTGGAGCCCAGTACGCAAAGTCCGTGATCTACTTTGCTTTCTAAATAGATCTCTTGGAAGCTTTGTCTTGAGGGGAGAATGTGCTACAGCAGAAACTGTGCTCCAGCTTCTCACACTGCGAAAGATTCTCCTACAAAATCTCCTGTAGCAACGGGAAAATGTCCCAGGCAGCCAACATGTGTCTCTTATACATCCTGTGTGGTCATTTCTCCCATTCTGGCCTTCTCTCCTTTTCCAATAGAGCAAGGGAGATGGGAATGTTAGGCTTTGGATAAAACGGATAAACACACACTGTATACTCTGATGTTCTCGGATGGCACACAGACACTGTACTATAGCATAAGGTGCACTGTGGCCAAACGACATACAGGAGGTACAAAAGAAAGCGGAAGGGGAGAGGATTCTGTGCATATTGAAAAGCTGAGTTCATTCGCTTTTCTGTGGAAATACTAATTAAATCCTACTAAATACAGTTGTTTGATTTCCCCAATTTTTAGTAAAGTCCATCCTGAACGATGAAAACGTGATGCCAAAAGCTACACTTGAACACTCTGTAATCAAAAACTTTTAGCTCCTGTTAACAGAAAAGCTCTAGTAACGTTCCTTATCAAATTATTTACCTATTTCATTCAAGTACTATATGGTCTACTTGCCTGATCACAGGGTAGAGTGGACAACAAAACAGTTCATAAAGTGTAGGGTTTTTTTCCTTAAAAGACACGTGGAAGAATAAACATGCCACCAACATCCAGCTGATGGAGACAAGTCCATTTTACAGGAGGAGAAACAGACTCTAGGTCTGCTGGTGAGCTCTAAGAGCTCAGGTCACCATGGAGGGCTGGGGTCTAGGTTTGCCACTTTGCTTGGCTTCACTTTTTTCACAATTGCAGTGAAACTCGTTGACAGCGAGCTGAGAGAAATCTGACCTTGTTCACAATGGACTATAAAATACAATTCCATTCTTGTGAAGGCAATCTTCCTGAATTGAGTTTTTAACTGGTTTTCTCAAATGACTACATTAGTGGATGGGGCTGCATCACTGCAATCTGTGGGAGTTCTGCTGTTCGTAACAACGTCTCCGAGGAAACAGCAGTCAGTGGAGATCTATCTCTGTTTCTGGTAAGGTTTTTTGGCTTTCTACCCAGTTTACTGTTGAGAGAGATGATTTATCTAAAGTGTTTGTTCAGTTCTAAATCACTATGGTACCATCAAAAGAAGACTGTCTGACAAAGCAAATAGAAGAAAAAAGTAGCTCCTGTAGAGTTCATCTCACTCAAACCCATCCCTAATAAGCCATTTGGTCACTGAAATGACACCTGCAACTTTCTCTCCTAGGATTTTAGCTAGCAGTGTTGAACATTTGGGCCACTATATTTAGCATATTCCTGCTTTTATGTTTCTGAATTATACAGCATTCAGAACCTGCCACTGTTACTGAGTATACTGCAGGCTCTTTACTGTTTCTGATCGCTCTACAGGAGATTAAATATAATGAACAACTACTCTTAACAATAAATTCCTATTCACGTTGTCAATAGGTACTTTGGAAAGCTAGTTATGGTAATTTCTTCATATGCTGTAACACGAAAATGTAGCACAGTACAATAAATTAGCCCTAGACCCATAATGAGATTTTTTTTTATATCTAATTTTAAATGTAGGCATGCAAGTGTTGGAAGGGATTTCATAAATATACTGACAGATTAAAAATAGATTTTTTTTTTCTGCGGTATCACTAAAAATTTTTTCCATAATGGAAGCATAGAAATAAATATTTGGAATCTACTAACTTTTGCAATCCTTTTTTCCTCCTCGGAATTCTTTAAAATGAGACAGGAACTACAAATGAATCCAAGCAGCACATTTAGATTAATCTTGGTCAAACAGCCTGAACCAGTGTTGATCCTACTGAACAATGCACTGAAAATGCTGATTATACAATCAGTATACGGGGATGGGTGGAAGGAAGAGACAGCTGTTTCTAGTGAATTGTTCAAAGTTTTGCCTGAGAGAAAATATCCTTGGTTTTCATCATAGAGGAAAACAGAGTAATTTCAATAACTTCTGGCACAAACACTAGGTTCTCAACACAGAAGGCCATTGTTCTTCATACTAGTAATATTTTATCATTTGTGCAATTATGATCAATAATTGCTAAAGGATCAGCATTGTTTCTCCTGAGTTAACAAAACAAACAAACAATGTCTTGTATATTATCTTCTATTCTGATAAACTGCAATAACATGACCAAATCAGGGAAGAAACAGCTACAGCAACCAGAGATACATCCAAAGACGTAAACTACTGCAGTGAGACATCCTGCATTGATGCTCCATTTCCAGTTCTGTCCTATGGCATGTGTAACGGTTTTCTAAGGAGTGGTGTAATCTGAGACTTCTTCTAGATATAAAATGCAATAAAGGAAAGGACCACATATGGACTTTTGAGGGCACCACTTAAAAAAATACTATGGTAACTGTTTATATCAGTACATCATAGTAAAGTCATGTAAGACATTCCCACATTCTAGCATCGACAGTCCAATGTTACACGTGACATCACAGCTTGCTTGTGGTCTCCATCAGTCACATCATCACTGCATCATTACCTAGGCACAGAACCACTCAAAACTTACCTGATCTGTCCCCCAGCATAGAACTTTGACAAGAGGCTACTGATCTGGTATTCCAATCAACTGAAGCTATGGATTAGTCCACACCCTTCAAAGGCACAGCCGGATCACAGCTGAGAATTTTGCCTTTGATTTTTACTTGTCACCTGCACAGAAATGCTAACCATTTGCCTAGCCAGATGGATCTGTACAAACATTTTTAGATTTATTAGCAGCATATCTTCCACCCATTCTGGCGAAAAAAAAAATTCTGATCAAGATTTCTATCAGGTTTAAACTATTAAATCTTTAATAAAGTTGCCCCCTTGCATATTGCAATTTGAGATGCTAAGAAAAGCACCTATTTATGCCATAGTTTAAGAGAAACAAATGGATCATAACTAAACATTTTTTTTCCTCCTCAGGCTCCACCTAGAAACTTTCTTTTCTTGTTTATGTCACAACATTCTTCCACAAAAGGGTGTCTCTCATTCAGTCAAATATGTGCCATAGCCATGCTCATCAAAGCGCAGGAAAATTTGTTTTCCTTAATTTTGAAGCCACTTTTAAGACCATGTTGAAAATTTAACTTGACTCAAACATTATATAAGATGGGGGGGTGGAATATGTGTTCAAAGGAAATCAGAGGAGTGTGACTGAAAAATATGGAGAAAAAAGGGGGGGGGGAAGGGGAAAGGAGATCCCAAAGCATCCAAATAAAGAACAAAGAATTCAAGTAAGCTGAACATCGTGGGCCTGGTCCTCATCTATCACAATGGATTTAATTCAGGAATAAATCCACTCAGGCTGGTCAGCAAGGTCAAAGAAGAATCACACACTTAAGATCACCTTACCAAATAAAAAATTCCAATTTTGAGAATTATATCAGATTTCAGATTTTACAAGGTTCACTCATTCTTATTTTGGAGTGAAAACTTCCCAGGTTGCAACACAAAATAAAGCTTAGTAAAAATATACGGAGCTCTACAACTCCTTTGCATAACTTTTCTGGAGTTGCACTCTCCCAGGCTGGACTCTCTTTTCTTTGTCCACTGTTCATTTTCTTCCCCCCATTCTGCCAATTTTAACATAGCAAGACAAGTCCTTTCCTAGCAAGCACTGTCAAAATATTCAGGACATCGACCTTATACTCCAAGTATGCAATGCTGTGCCCAGACAGCAGTGCTGAGTGCCTCAGGATTTATAATAACCAGCATGCATATTCCTAGCAGTCAAGATGTGTTCCACTGCACAGCTGTGCACCTCTGCCTTTGATTTGTTTCAGGTGCATGTTCCTCCCAAAGGTAAGTTCTGCATGGCCAGAGTACTCTGAAGAGAGTGATGGTTCATTGCTAGCTGAAGGGAGGAAGACAAATCTGTTACCCATGACTCTGGTAGGAGTTGACTAATTATCCCCAATAATTCCAGCCTTTTCAATGGGAAAGTAGCACACAGCTTTTATAAATAAGAATTATTGACCTTTTTAAATAGTTTCAAAAGAAGAAACTCTGCATCAAATATGAGTATAATTTAGGAACTACTACATAGCAGCAAAACTACATTAGACTTTCCGATTTTTCCATGGTATCCTTGGATAGATACACCACCCAGTAGACCATGTTAAATGCTCCGAAGGTAACAGGAAATAAAATGCGTGCATATTTGTCTATCTTACTCGTGCCAGAGTGGGAGGCAGGGGGAGCAGGTGGTGTGACAGCAGATGGCTTTGCAGATGCTCCTAATGTATTAGGTGTGGTGGTCTGAATCTGCTCCAGTCTAGATCCAAGCAAGTGCTGAATGGAAGGGGATCCAGCTGTGGCATGCTGGGATACAAATCCAGTTAAAATTGGGGTAGAAGGAGGAGCTGGAGGGGTAGCTCTTGCAGAAGATAATGTCTCTGATGCATTGATGCGTGTGAAAGGGTTTGGACTTGATGCAGAAAGGGAGTGGTGTGTAATGTCAGAAGACCCCTGAGCTACAGAGGGAGGGTGGATGGAGCTGTGCCTTGTGTCAATTCGGCCCCCACCATCAGCTTCGGACTGCACTGTGGCATTTGTTCTTTTCCTCACATTTGAATTGGCATCTGTACTCTGCAAAGTTAAAATAAAATACTTGTAATTCTTAAAATAAACACTTAAACAAAAACAATGGAAAACTTATAACCAAGCACTATCAAAATAATACTCACAAATATAACCAGTGGCTTGATCCTGAAGCACAAACATATCACATGGTCATGAAAATAGATTTAATAGCATATGAAGTGATAAACAAGAGTTCCTTTTACCTGTGGCTGGAATACCAGGGTGAACACATTTGATGCATCATACTCCACATGATATGGTACCTATATAAACTTAATACCATGAAGATAAGGGTTCTTTGGTTACAGTTGGGTTTTTTTACCAGGTTCATGCTCAAAACAAAATTCTCTGATGTTTACTTGTTTCTCTGATGATATAAAAACATTCCAGATACAACTTAGCAGCCATAATGGTTTACTTCTGCTTTATATCTCCAGAAAAGTAACTACTATGTATTAGGAACTCTAGTCTGTCTTCCAGAGCAGATGCTATTAAAATGCAAGTATTTACAAAACCAGGTTACCACATTACCGCTCTTTCAGGAAAAAAAAAGGCAGTGCTTTTTCACATCAGCCAGAGGCAGTAAATTCTCCAGCTGCAAATGAACCAGTGAATAAATCGGCCTTTCATCAACTACTCCTTCCCATTAATTAACTAAGACAAATGGTGAATTCTCCATCACTTGATGTCTTCAGGCAAGTCAGGATGTCTTTCTGAAAGATACACTTAAGCCAAATAGTACTTACTAGGCTGGATTAGAAACTGAAATACAGATAAGGAAGGTAATCCTTAAGGACGGGTAATCCAGCAGAGTTTAATATTTTACTGACTTCTGGGAGTGGGACTCAGGCTCTGCCTTTCTTGTCTACATTTAAGAAGAAGCCTAACATCTCCTGAATCTCCTTCTAGAAGAGTTCCTGAAGAAGAGACTTTTGAACTTTCAGCCCTGCACCTAAAATATAAACTATTATATTTTAAATACTGTATGTGAATATATGTTTTGCAAAGATTCACTGCTTTCCAAAAAACAAACATTTAATAACAGATGGGGTTATATACGCTCAACAGCAGCAACAGAGGTCTAAATAAAGGCAAGATCACACAATCACTTGCTATATATCAAAAATCACATTTCGCACCTGTCTGATGATATCATTCCCAAGCACTGCCCTGCACCACACCTACTATGTTTTGGCTCCTTTTCCCTTCACCCCTACCAGAGAACCCTGCTAAAGGTCACAGCACAAGAAAGTGGAAGATAAAGTGGGCAGCAATTTCTGTTCTCTCCTTTATCCAACAGCAATTCTCTCCAGCTAAGTGCCAGAGCAGTAACAGAGAAGAACTCAGGTGTTATTCAAGGTACTAGTACCTTGAGTAGTGAGAAGAGTGACAACCATGTCTGTTTGCTGCATCAGTTGTGCTTAGCTCTTCGGCTCAAGAAAACAGAAATGAGAGCTGAAAAAAAAATCTGAAAAAAAGAATTCAAAGTGACAAGAAAAAAAAAATCACATCTCAAATACTCCCATCACGGCCAGAATGCTGGTCCCAAATCTTGTTAATTGCAATACAAATCAGGCACTGGCAATACTACTGGCCTGAATTTATCTGAAGCTATCACAACTATATGCCAGTTCACGGCTGAAGTATTTGCCAACTCATGGTTGATATATCAAAGAATCCACCTGAGGTTTCACAGTTTTCCTTCCTATATAGGAGCATGCCAATCCCTCTTATTTATTTTTTCTGCATCTGCAATCCAAAGAAGCAGAGGACTGGAATAAACACAGAGGAAGGTGGTATTTCTTAAAAGCAACACTAATCATACTGTTTGAAAGAGAAGCCTGAGTCACCCTTTAGAAAGCACAGAAGCACACACAGGTGTGCAACTTGGATACTTTCAGACTAGGGTTGTCAATGACCCAGGAATAATAAAGCAGCTTGCAAGTCTGCTAAATTGAAATAATAAAGTACAATCAAGACCAGAGACTTGGTAACACCTGACAGCACACTGCATGTTATTTGAAGGCTTGCGAAGCTAAGCAGATGCAAGCCGTTTGTGTTCACTGTCCAAAACAACAGCTCTATGCTATGGCGAAGCTGGCACTAGAGTCATGGAGAGGAGGTGAGTTTTACCTTCTGCGTGCAGATTCTTGGACAACCTGGCTTTGCACCATTGAGATTCTCCCATCATAAAGCTCTCAAGCAGTGCCTGGGCAACAAAGGCCCATGGGCTGGGTCAGGGGTTGCAAAGTAGATCTGCACTGGAACTAAGACATGTCTGTTTTCCCTCCTCGAGTACCATATCTTCAATCATGCCAAGCACAGCCATAAAGGAATGGTCCCGTGAGTAGTACAGAGAATTAAGTGCAATACACAGCTTTTAACACTCCTGCTCACTTGTACTGTCACCTGTTTTCAACAGTCACCTCAGTGTCCTTCCCTTCTGTACATCATCAACCACAGACACTGATAAAACAAACAGGTAACAGTCAGGCTCCTTCTTCACATTTCAGTCATCTCCATTTCTTTTGTGGGAACTTGTTTCCGTTGATATGTTTGCATAATGCCTCCTCTTTCCCCCACTTCAGCTGTCATCTAAGTGACCAAATAAGAACTATTGTTATTTGATCCACTATTCATGTTCCATTACAGCATTTATTCTAGAATAAAATTATCTATGCTATTTCACATGGTCAAACTGTGTAATTGTTTAAAAGTCTACAGGGCATTCTCTTTCTTGCCACTGATACACAAATACTTCCCTTACTTCAGGAACCTTAAGTTTAGAGAGAAACACACTTTCTTTGTAAGTATTACAATGCACACATAAAGCCCAAATAGATAACATTTTAGGATATCACAACATTGCACTGCATAACAAGTACCAAAAATACGGGTACCTTTTTTGTTAATTCTCTGGAAACCACCTTCCAAGCACTCAGAGCAAGGAAATTAGACATGGTATTTCTAACATGCTTTACAGACAATATATCACTGAAAACTGGTTGTTCCTGCATAATGACATTGTAATGGTGTGGATTTGTGTTCTTGAATTGAATCTTGTCCTTGAAATGTACTGAAACAAGTAGGTTCCATGGAGAGAGATGTTACATTACACACAGAAAGGGAGAGGCTTTGAACACTGCTGGAGCCACCTGTTGGCCATTAATAATCACCCTAACAGCCCTGGGAACAACTTAAATATTAAAGACAGAAAATCTCCTGGGTCAGTGCTTAGCTCCCATAGCTTATGTACCCTGGAAGCCCCATCTAAGGGGAACACACTCCAACTCCTGTCCCCAGCGTGTTTTGCCAAAATCAGTGTGCGGCAGTGAAACAAGAGGTGAGCAGCGTGTGCCTCACTGCTCCCGAGTTTAACACGCCAGGTGAGCACCCAGCTCTAGGCCTCTCAAAGCTGACCGGAATGCACATTCATTGCCAGGGCAGCCTCACCAGCACGTTGCCCATCACCTCCACTCATATATCCTTTTCTTGCATTTGCCTTAGTCAAGACTGTATCATGACACTAGCTCATTCTCCTCCTTCAAAGCACTTGGGTGTCTCTCCTGCTTGGTTTCTCCAGTTGAAAAGTTTCTATCATTAATTCTTGCTATTGTTTGTATACATGTGACCCCTATATATTCCTCTATTCAATGTTATAACTCATCTCTTCCTACGTTAGTCTATACCTCCTCTGTACTGATACTATCTCACAATGCTACATCATTGAAGATTAGTGCCAAAGTCACTAATAAAAATATTAAACAAGGCTGATACCACAGCCAAGCCTTAATGAACTAAATTCTGTTGACATCAGCAAAAGTCAGGTTAACCACTAGATTGCAAAACATAGTAAAACGCCACATTCAGTTTGTACTAAGCAAAACATTCCATAGACATTTCAGCTAGGGTGCATACCCCTAGTAAAAGGAGATTGTGACAATGCCAGTCCGACCAACGAAATTATATATATATGTAAAGCACATGCTGCCTTCCAAAATCATTTTACTTAGTCCTTTTAAAAACAACAGCAAGAAACACTACCCTGCTGCCTATCAGCAGCTTTTAGTCTGAAAGCATGAAAACAAGAAATAAAACATGAAAAATCAAATGGAAGGCAAACTAAAATGCAACCCAAGAAGTGAAGGGATTATCCAAGTAAACACTGCTTTCCAAGGGCAAGTCAGGAAATCACTCAACTATCCTGAGCCAACAGAGAGCTGCTGTGCTAGTCCAGATGGGGCTCCACAGGAAATACTGAGTCCACATTTTTTACATTCTCACTTTAGATTGAGAAAGGAACTGATTTTCTGGAGGCATTTCAGTGAGATTTTTGGGAGATATTTAAAATGGTGTTGGAATGCAAAATGGAAGCCTAGAAGCTACCATAAAATGCAGTATGTTACAGCATGCAATGCTAGTCTTAATAAGTTTGATAAAGATTTACTTTCTATAAACACAACAACTTTCTGCTTATGTAAATGACGCCTCACCCTTCCTTTGAAACAGCCTATCATTCTGACTTGGTCCAACCAACTTCACAACCACCACCAAACCAGAAGCTGTAAGTATTTTGCTTTGCGGTATCCTCCTTATTGATATTGACCCTGTCAGGAGAAACCAGCCTCTAATCTCTAACTGGCATAAGCACTATGGATGAGAGTTTCACACATCCTGCATAATTTGAGAGCATGATTCTTCTCCATGCATGGCCAAAGTTCTCAAGATCTGATAATAATCTACGAATATATATTTTGTTACAATTGTAGGACATATTCATTGGATAAGGCTCTGTGGTTGGCTGGGATACGTTAATGCCAAGAATCTATAGCACCAATCTCCTGTATGATTTTTAACAGCCAAGACTGGCAACAGTGAATGCTAAGTTTCAGCCTCCATGGGACTTCAAACATTTATCACCAAGACTTTGATTTAGGGACGCTGAAAGGTACAATATGCCATATGTAGATAGGTGACTGCACTAACAAAGCCAAGGAATTGACCAAACGTAGGGAAATGCAGACTCCAGTCTTTTTCAGAACAGATTGATAATCACCCCTCCTTTATATCCAAATGATTATTTCATTAATCTATACAACTATTAAAAATAAAGAAAAAAAAACAACCAAGCATGGTACAAGAAATTTTGAAACCTCCAATCCTATGCATAAGGATACTTTACTGGGGAGGTGGGGGCCACAGGATAGGAGGTTCAAATTCTGCATACTGCATGTTCTATGACAGAAAGCTTTTAAAACACTTACTGTATTAAAAAGCATAGAGATCTTGCTTTACTTTCAAGCATCACATGCTATTTTGCATGGCTCTTACATTTAAAAAATTGAAGTGGAGAAAGATACATTTAGTACGAATTCTTCCCATGTCAAAAGTCCTGAGGTAAAAAGCCCTTTTGCTTGACCCAGAGCACAATGATAGGAAAACTACACCAATCTCCTTGCAAGTGTGTGTAAAATGTTTTAATTAATGCTGTATATCCTATTAAACACCCTTGACAAGTGTATTCACATGCAATTGACCATGAATAACACAATGAATGATGTTGTTAGCATACTTCAGGATAAATCTACGCAATTTATTGCTAAATACTGTGGCAGATCTCTGGGGCAAGTTTGATGGTCACGTTTTGCAACAGAATGTAGAGGAACAACAACCCCCTACAAGTCTATCTCCAAAAAAATCAATTCGTACACCATTTGCTTTTCATTTAAGCTCAACTTTGATGGATACTGCTGTTTACTACCACACTAAAATGATGCACAAATACGAGTCAATCTAAACTCCTCATCATTTAACGAGGTTTGCACACCATAAACAGCTGCTCACATAATGTGGAAATTCTGAAACTTTCTCTAAGCCTACATAAGCCTTGACTTGAGCCAAAAAAGAGAAAGTACTGGATTGTTTTGTATGTATTACCAGGTTTTGACAAGCAAGCCAATTTTGCACTTCAATGAAGTAGAGATTGCAAATTTAGCATGAACTGAAGTAGCATGCAGCAGCTGAGCTGAGATTCATGGGAACAGGATCATCAGCACAGCAATATACAATACTGAACTGACAAACTTAGTCATCTTGTTACAGAACAAAGAGAGCTGGCAACAGCCACAGTGCTTATTCCCTATGATAAGGCCAACCTAGAATCTGTAAAACAAACAAGAACATTATTTAAAAGTCACATGCCAAGTCCTGGAGAGAATGCAGCAATGATAAAAGTAATCACCAGGCCATCAGGCAACTTTATCCTTAGGACTGTATTTAAGAATGTAAGCACTGAGCACACTGCAAGCTGTGAGAAATTCTTGTGTTGGTACAGCACTGTACAGTTAGCTTCTTCATACAACTCAAGAGCATCTTCCAATAGCCTGTTAGTGCTCTACATAGCAGCTTTAAATCAGTCTCTGCAATTTTAAATTGCTTCATAATTGTATCCATATGATGGATACATCCTGCTGGGATGTAAATCCAAAATAAGCAGTTTCTACTGCCTGATCTAGCAGAGAATCAGTAGTACTCAGCACCAAAAATCCCCTTCACAGGCCCTCTGGCCACTAGGAAGCACAGCCATCATTAGCTGCTGATAAACAGCTACACATGAAAACTAAGACCACATATTTGCAGTATAATTCAGAGATATTCTTCTAGTCCGCCTCAGCACTCTTTGGAAAATAGCTCAGCAGTCTTGGGTCTGGATATATAAAAACTTCAGAAGATGTGTGTCATCCTCATCCTATGACTGACTTTAACAGCAACATTGCACGAGGTCCCAGAGATGCTTTTTCACCATTTGTTTGCTCACACAGAGAGTTCATTGCTCCAGGTCGATACCTTTTCTAGATCCTTATCAGATCTTTGACACAGGATGTTCACAAAAGTGGTACCTCTCTCTGGGACAGAGGTAGTACAATATTTAAAGCAGCAGCTTCTATTTGCTCAGGGACAAATTCACAGTAGAACTTAGAAGTCACAACACCACCATCTGGTACCAGTCCTAGAGGGAGAGAGCTAATGCTTCAACATCCAGCAAGCAGCTGTCAAAGCTGAAGAGAAATGCCCTGGGTAGGATTCACAGCCTAAATTACATGCCTTTGCAGAAGCAGTCATCCAACTGTACCCGGCACTTTCAGCTCTGAGCTCTTTGCTCAAGCTAGATAGCTAAGTCACACTGTAAACAAAGACACAACAAGATTCTGTCCTCCTCTAGGAACCCATTGACCAGGATGGGAACATAGGTTTGGTGACTGGAGACCTTACATCTGCCCCGACTGTCGCAGGTTTATCCACATGGGCTTCCCACATCTCAAGTGCTTCCCAACCAGGCTACAGGGTGTTCTAGGGCAAGTGATTCTCATTCCTCATTATAGATGTTGCATTCTGCACACTTCAATCTCATCCTCCCAGTGCAGTACAGGCTCAGACAAGCTAGCTCCAGAATCAATTCTTCTCCTTCTCCCTGGCCCCATATGAATTATTTAACATAAGAAGAGCAGCTTCAATAGAAACTTAACATCCCGTGAACTACGTAGCAGTCTGGTTACTAATACATTTCTCCAAGACACAGTACCACGTGGGGTTTGTGGGAGGCTGAATCTAACAGACCTGCTGGCCACTCAGATGAAATGGAGTAGGTATTTTTCCACCTAAGATGCATGGCAAAAACACTGGAAGGAGCAAGTCAGTTCTGTACAGGCCTACCTAAGGAAATTTAGTAATTAAGCCTTTTTTAATAAGTGGCTGATCACCACTTTAGATACTTAACCTCTATTAAAAAAAAAAAATGAAAAGGGTACCACAACCAATAAAATTGCACAGAATTTTGTTTATTAGAAAAATCAAGTATAGCAAAGAGGAGTTACTACAATGAAGTGAAAAACTAACAGTAAATAAACATCTTTATTCCTCGCTGTTAATTTTGCAAGACTAAGATTAGAGTCTTCTGTGACAGCACTATTAAACCTTCAATGAGATGGAGGTAAATTAATACACAAAAAGGAACAGTGATGTGCTGTATGAAAGCATAAGTCTCCCAAATTGGGAGATCTCAATTAATTCAAACAAAAACCCATGCAAAAACTGGAAGGCTAAAAGCAAAGACAAGTCTGGCATTACTTACTGTTTAGCTGCAACATGAAAATAGTTTGTGTGGTAATTTAGTAATATTTTCCTATTAAACACCACCATGGTGTTTTTTATTCTTACCATTCCTTCCTAAGAAAACAGTCTGTTCTTCTGGGAGGACATTATATAGCCTGCCAAATTCACACCATTTGACATTTACCAGGGAAGTAGCATGTTGTCATCAGTGTAAATAATGCTGCTTGTCCCAAATCCCACTGAGTCACCATATTGCCATGCTGCTAGCAAATGCACAACTTGGAGGAGAAATCTACCATGTTTTACTATTATGTTGTGGAGGCAGTCAATCAAAATTTTACTGGAATAGTACTAGAGATTTTGTTTTGCCTTACAGAGCCCTGGAATAATACCAAAAAAGCTCCACCTGCCACAAAGTGCAATAAATTCTAGTCCATAGCTTTAGCAGTGCAAAGAGCAATGGAGATTACTTGGAGAGGAAAAAGTGAGGCGAGATAGATATAAGAGCCAGTCCACCATCCATGCTGATCATTTTGCAATCTCAATCATGCGATGTGAGGTGGGGTAAGAGGTAAAAAGAGCACTCCATCTTATGTTCCACCATTAGGCCTAAAGTGCACAACAGTGAAGAAAAGCAAATTCAAGGTTATTAAAGAGACATAAATTAGAAGAACCTTTTTTCAAAAAATGGATGCCAAATAAGGCCATCTACCTGTGTGGTGCTTAAGAGCCATATACATGCATACATATGTGTATGTATGTAAATGTAAGTATGCATGTATATGGTTCTTAAGCATTTGTATTCGTAATTCTTAAATATTTGATTTATATCACTCAAAAATGAAAAAAACAAAAACATAACTATGGCAAGAAATAATAAATCTGTTAAGATAGGTCATGCGCTAGCCAACTGTGGAGATGCTCTGTACAACATCTATGAAAGGAAGAAGAACAGCTGATTAGGGACAAAAGACCTTCATTATTTTCTGTATCTTTCAATTTTCAGTGACCTCAAAGCTGTAGTTAAATTTGCTTCAGTAGTTTGCTGAAAATGCCTTGAACGCTCATTGCCTTGTAGATTTTCCCAAGGCTCTCAACATTTATTTCTTCTGACTCCAATTTTCCCAGTGTAAAAATGAAGTCAGCTAGTACCCTCACACACAGCTGGGAAACTCAATTGCAATTTGCTGTCATTGGGCTCACCAGTATCAAAAACTCTTTGTGGAGGGGAAACAAAACTGAAATTTAAATATAAATACAGAAAAAGGTTTAAGGAGAAAATATGAAAAGACTTGTGCTCAAAGGCTTCATTTCATGCTAATCATGATAGGGAAAACTATCAACTCCCTGATAACTTGCATTATAAGGGATACTGAACAATCTGAAAATCTTATGCCTTTCATCATACAGATTTGTTCTGACTTGATGTTTCTGAAAGGCTACTTAACATTTGCCTCTAC
>VWYH01003089.1:2343114-2487572 GCA_013399365.1 Pampusana beccarii | reverse complement strand
CAATTAGATCAATATAAAACCTATCTTAATGTCCGCAACTGATATTAGCATGCAAATAGCTTTTAATATTAAACAGGAACATGTATTTTTTTATTCTAATAATGTAATCATAAGGAATAAGTTTTTCAGAGCATGGTAGGCTTTTTTTTTCCAGCAGATCAGCACAATGACAGAGCAAGGCATTTAAGAACATTTTTTAGAATTTAAATCAATGGAGTTTAGTATTTTCTAGAATAACACTGGAAAGATTAATATTACTGAGTTATGCTTTGGTTTCCAAAATAAAAGCCTTATCCTAATACCATTTAAATTAAGTCTTCTATTAACTACAGTAAATTCTGTCAGATATTTGAGCAACAGATGAATAACAGCCAAGCATATCCTTCATTCTCTTGCCTACTATTGTGGTAGTTCTTCATAATACTTGTAGAAATTGAAAAATGAGCAATTATTGCATTTCCTAGTAAGGGTTGGAGGATACAGCACTCCAGCAGTATTTTTTGTTTACTTATAAATCAAGCGTTGAAACTAAACTCCTGCTTTTTTTTGGTGTGTATATCATATATTTAAAAAAAAAACAACTCACAAAACCAAACCACCACAACACACATCTCCACTACCAATAAGAAAAAAAGTAATTCCTCGGCTCTGAATTCCAGCACTTTTGTTCATTTCATCAACACCCAACCATTTTTTACATTCACTGTAACTGAACTCTGGAATCACATAGAGTTTACATCACAGTTAAGTTGGGTCAGAATCTAGCCTCAAACTTAATACTACGTTGAGTACTTCCAGTAATTACTCTGCTCACTTTGCAGTAGACAAATGTTTCTACTTCCATTGCAAATTTATTCCACTACTCAAGCATGGTAAAAGCAAAGCAATATCAGGTTCTTGGAAAGAAACCAATTTTTTTCATATAGCACTTTAATTCGTGCTATTTAGAAAGACACACTATGTGAAATATTAAGAAAGCCATTTTCAATTATACACCCCACATTTATGCCCCAATCATATTGTTCGAGCACATGTTTAGCTTTTACACTGTAAGTAGTGCCAGTTGTTGGGCAGGACTATCCAAGTCTAGAGACCTGAGTAGAAAACAAAAACCAAAGAAAAACAAAAAAAAAGCCAAACACACAAAGCATCGTACCTGAGCATCACAGCTAATAAAATATTTTAAGAACTATTTTGGATCCATTCTATCTTCAGATATCCAAACATTCAAAGTTCCCACTAAGTCACTGCAGCCTTACCGAGATAGGCATTCACTCCTGTCTTTCAAACAGCGTTCAGTCTGAAATGTGCCAGTTGTTTATGACCTGCATCCACTCTCATCCTACCTAAACATGATGCTAGCATATTATGACTGTAAATCATTGACAGCAAAAATGTTGACTAATGAAACTAGACAGAAAATTGTTGACATGTCAAAAAAATTACTCACATGGCACCGCACCCTCCCTTTGTATGGTCCTGTCCTTATATTTGCATGAACTCTCCACATTTCTTGAACCTAAAGTCCTTCATTAGGATCCGAGTTTTAAATGCCACTGCCCTAAAAAACCCTGAACCATAACACCCTAGGCTGTGGAGAAGTAGTGAAGGAGCAAAAAATGATTAATATATTAAAAAACTGAAATGCTCTTCTAACTGAAGGACTATTCAAGTCATACAGAGGAGGTAGGCTACACATCCACATAGGAAGTTCAGTAAGCAGACCATCACCTTTGTGGTCCAAGTACAGCCATTAGGATCTAGCTGCTCTTCGGATAACTCCCTCCACATATGAGGGAAGCAGGTTTAGCTCCACTTCTTTATTTGCTGCGACAGGGGAAGCTATTATTCTAGCAGCCCAAGGAAGAAGCAAAGAAATTAAGCTGAAATACTCTAGATCTGGTACATTTTGTGCACCTCTCTTCACTACAGAATTTGTCTACATGTTCAAAAGAAGCTTGGGTTCAAAGGCTAAAATTTCCACTTCCACTTACAGTCTAGGCCTTAGACACAAGAGCGTATCTGCTCTAGTTTCAGCATTAATCAACTTCAGAGATTAAGAACAAAAAAACCAGCACAAACATGCACTAAAAAAAATCCAGCCTATGGCCTCTGAATTGTACCCAGCCCATCAGAACAATTTATCCAGCCCAATCCTTGCTCTGGAAGTCATGAGATGCGGCACAGCATTGGGCATGAGGCAAATTAATTGCTCTAGACAAACTGCTCTAGGCCTCTCTTCACCAAAAGCTGCCAAAGGATCCTCAATTTCCTCCC
Organism: Pampusana beccarii; assembly: GCA_013399365.1. Taxonomy (NCBI): domain Eukaryota; kingdom Metazoa; phylum Chordata; class Aves; order Columbiformes; family Columbidae; genus Pampusana; species Pampusana beccarii. Next base: position 2,485,295 of record VWYH01003089.1, on the reverse strand, counting down.
ACCCCCCCATCATGTAACTCAAGCTGTGTCCATCATAGGACTATAAGGCAAGTACTTCATATCACAGAAAATACATCTTAACCACATGAAAGCACATATGCAGGTTGCCCACATGACAATGTTTCTTGTAAATGTCTCAGGTACATGCCAGTCACTTATCACCCCAGCATGGATGGTCTTGTTAAGAAGAGGAGTGTGCACCTACGTTGCAGTAGAGAGCTTGACCCTTGAGTTACTCCATTAGATGCTACGGGGCTTACTCAAGACAACATGACAGTTAACTGCCTTCAGAAAATAGGAAGAAAGTTTAAGAGTTACAGTCTACTTGTGACCGAGTTTGAAGAAATTATTCCATTCAAAAGGTTCATTTGAGTCTGACCTGTTTTTTTTCCAAGTTTCACACTCTTATAACAAACAGCTGAGGTTGAAGCTCACGCTAACAGTGTTTAGGAGCCTATTTTCTGAAGACATTTTCAGTAGCATTCTTCATCTCCAAAACTGGGTAGTCTTTAAAAATAAACTTCATACAAATACAGTGAAAAGGAAATAGTGCAAAAGCATAAAAATAGACTCAGGAGTCCAATAATAAACTATAAATCATTCATTGTCATCACACTGACTTGCAACAACACTTCTGCTTTCAGTAAAGAAAGAAGTTCAGAACATTTAGGGACAGGTTCTTTCCTTCTACCCTCAAAGCATTTTAACTTGCTCCCAAGACAAGGCAATCACAGGAGACCACTGTGTAAGTCATCTGTCTTAGACAGACTCCAGCACTATCTTCCTGTGCCCGACAGAAGGGATGAGTGAGGCTGTTCAAGTCCCTTGTGAACTCAAGGCAGATCTCAAACAACCTTGGGTCCGGCTCCTGGGATGTCTACTGCAGAACTGCACTCGTCCTTACCGAAAGACATTAAGTTTGTATCAGAAAGTTATACGTAACAGAATAAAATTTGAAATGGAGCGGGGAGGGAGAGGAGTGTAAGAAGAGGTTGCATACTACCATGGCTAAAACTAAATCAAGTGATAGAGGAGCACGGACTGTATCTGCAGGCACTACAGGCTTGCCCCTGCCACCCCAAGCCCAGTAAATTAGCTGGACATCAGGATTTTTTGTTGGAATTAACACAGTTCAGATTACTTAGCTAGCCTTTGAAATTCATTTAATGCTCACTGTAATCAATATATTGATCAGTCACACCCATCAAGTGGCTCAAAAAAAGTAAACTTAATTACACAGGAGAATAACTTCGAAAAGCATATAGTCCACGTTTGCTACACTAAAGGCATAATGGCTATGACGAAGAAATACATAGCATGAATGCACACATCCCAAATCATTTGATCATAATGACAGGAGTTGCCTTTGATCCAAGACAACTGGAAAGGTGTTTTTGACTGAAAAGAAAAAAACAACCCACCACCAAGAATTCTAATTAGCATGAGTAATATATGAGCTGATTCAATATACAAAACCCACTTTGATTCTATGGTTAGAAATTGGTCGAACACATACATGTCAAAAAAGGGCTTCCAATTACATGCAAGTTATTTTTATGTTACCACAATTTACTATTAATATGCCTAATTTCTAGTACTATTGGAGAGTAAAATCCCTATGTTCTATAGCAAATCCAGTTTCACAGCCCAATTTGCTCACTCCTAGAACCCCTCTAAGACAATCTCACCATGTTACTGGAAAGAAAGAAAGAAAGAAAAAAAAAAAAAAAAATCCACATAACCATACAGTGAATAATGCAGAATCAACAGCCCATAAAATGAATCCCCCCACCTTGTTTGTTTTCCTTAACAGCCCCAGCTGCTCTCTATTCTTCATGTTTTCAGGACACCTATACAGATGAGGCCTCAACTACAAAAAGCAAAGGCAGCTACCTTTATGCCATTTCAAGGCAGGCAAAGTACAGAGCTAACAGGCATAAGATTTGGATTTCTCCCTCCAAGTAGTAGAAGATCCAAAGCAGGTTGCAAATAATGAGATACACACCAGAAAGAACTGTAGGGTTTAGGTATTTTGGCACCTTCTTTCCCAAATCACACACACTCCCTCCCTGGGCTAAGCAAAGATTTTTAATTTTGGGAGACTAGCAAATTTACCAGATTAGGCAAAGTCTGCTTGAAAAGTTTCAAGTTTAAAATAAAACTTTTCCTTCAGCTCTGGCAATTGTATTGCTAACAACAGAAATTCTAGCAGAATAGTGGCAACATAGTACAGACTTCTTTTAAACACTAACTAGGTTAAGAAATCAAAGCCTATCATTTAGCTATGGAGATAAAATGTATAGTCTTTACGTTAAGAAACAAAGCTTACTGATTACATGCTACAGTCAGGCTATTGTCCTGCATTCATTGTGCACCACAAACTCACAGGGAAGCTGAGATTCTGTTATCTCTGGTAAATCAGCACTGATTAGACAGTACACATGCAGAAAAAAAAAAAACACAGATTAATAATACGGCATAAGAAAATTCTAGATTAGTCTTCTATAAGCAAAACTAAAAATTTTAAGGAGAGGACTATATTACACGTCATGTTGGAAAGCAGAGTCTAACAGGCATATTAACTTCTAATGAAATAGAACAGCCATATTAGCTTCCGTTCTACACAGCAGGAGACCAGAACAGAAGTCATGCTCTAGTCACAGGAAGGGCTGCACGATAGGTAAGCCTTCATAACAGTACCTGCAGGTTCACCCTGTATCCCTGTACTGGAAGAGGAAAGACTCAAGTTTTAGCATAGGCATAATTGGAGAAAAATTGATCAAAAAAATAACAGTTCAAAGTACAATCAACATTATAGCTCACATACTCATAACATTAATGCATAACCCTCCAAAAAAGTAGATTGCTCCTTTGAGTGATTTCAAAATTCCCAAACCTGTAAGCACACTACCAAATTTGTCACTGAGGCATTAATTAAGCAGTGGAATAGAACTGTTCACATCTCATTCTATCTAGCTTTTGAGCTGGGTGAAGCTGTGTGTCTTCTGTTGTTGCTGTTGTTAAAAAAGAGAAAGAAAGAGAAGTTTCTCCTAAATGTGTACAAATGGCTAAGCCATGATACAAGACTGATTTACAGCAATTCTGACCATGAATCAAAACAGTTTGGTTAAGCCTCCATCATTGCTACCTGAGAAAACTACTATTTTTCCTTTTGTTTTAATTGACTCTTATAAATAAACCTAGGATGAAACTGTTCTCATGTTATTTATTTTCCTACGCACCTAAGTAAAAGCTATCGCCAGAAGTAGTACTTATTAACACCACTCCGGAGTGCCCGAGATACTAAACTGCATGCTGTACAATCAAGCTTAGCATAAACTAATGGCACCAAACCTCTAGTGACACGGCAAACTACACGCTACTATAAACATACTTTTTCTTGTTCCCCTCTCTTACTAGCAGCCAGCAGAGTGACGAGTAACAAACTCTTCAGGAGCACATCTATCCTTTTAAGCAGAAATGGTAGCTAACAGAACAACAGAGACAGGAGATTGAAAACAGTAATAATTTACGGTAGGAGAGCAAAGAAGAGGAAGAAAAATGGAAGTGGGTGGACAGAAGCTGAGCAGCGATAGCAAATGGAGGGGGTGGAAAGGCAGAAGAGAGCAGATGAATAGGGAAGAAGACAAATGAGATGTGAAAAGAAACAGAAGACAAAATTACCAAGCATTAGTCTGAAACAGTGGTTCTTAAATCATGGGTCAGACAAAGGAAATTACAAAATCAACCTGACAGGAAGAGTAAATTACAACACCGCTGTCAGCATCTTACTTCTTGAGTGCTGTTGCCAAAAGCCAGCCATGGTTGGGAATTACTGGCCTGCCCCATGGTCAGTGCAAGTGCTGTCATGACCTTGTTAGCCAAGTTTCTCGTAAATAGAAGGAGTGATGCAGCAAAGATTAAGCATATGGGAACGGGAAAGGGAGGACAGAAGAATCACCCATGAGCTCAAGTGGAAATGAGATCGAGCCTTTATTAACTGGTCCGCACACTAAGATAGCTACCACACAAGTCAAAATTTATCTGAAGCACTATGGAAGCTGGAAAGCATTTTGTTAAACAGAGCCCCAAAAACCTTTCAGGAGTTGAGGCGAGCTCCTGTGCAAAGATACACAAACTATATAAAAATGAAATCAATGGTGGACACAAAGGTTTCATCCAGTATTCTTCAAGAATTCCTGAAACTGTAACTGATTAAGAAAGAAAATTCTAGATAGGCAATACATGGAATGAAAGGAGAACCATGATGTCTAGGGAAGCGCTTCAAGATACAACTGCAACACTTTAATTTATTTTAATTCATTAGACATTAACCACATAAGGTAACATGCTGCCCTCACAATCTGTAATATCTTGGTCTGTATAATCCGTCCAATCAGAATCAATGTGCAATGGAAAGTTTCCTAAAGATACCTACTCTAACCAACCCTCACCAAAACATAACTAAATACAGAAGAGGCTGCAGGTATGGATGGACACAACCTCCTCCTCTCCCCTGAGTTAATCCAATAATGTAAGTAAGAATTAAATTGTTTTATAGGCTTTTATCATTGAATCTAGTGTAGCAGCCACCTTTCACTAGGCTGACTTACACTGCGTCATTAGCTCAGGGGGAAGCTGCAAGGAAGTTAAAGGCTAGTATTTACCAAGAAACACTACCAAAAAGACAGAAAATGTTTGTATAAGCTGAAAACATACCGTGAGTGTCTCTTCTGTGCTTCTTTCTCTTTGTACTGGAGCAACTGGAAATTCAAGAAGGGATTTTACCGTCTTCCTTTTGGCTTTTTCCATTTGAATATTAGTAAAATAGTTGACAGCAGCAAACTCAATAAGAGCAGAGAACACAAAGGCGAAGCAGACCGCTATGAACCAGTCCATGGCAGTAGCGTAGGATACTTTTGGTAGTGAATGTCTTGCACTGATGCTCAGCGTCGTCATTGTCAACACTGTCGTTATTCCTTCAAAGAAATAAAGCAAAAAGCACTGCTGAATCTGAGTAAAACGAAGTGAAAATAGATAAGCATCTTCAAACAAAGACTTGAAATCACTTTGGAGTCTTTCTTTGCTGCTTGTGAATAGTGCATTAGATTTAAGTCACGGCAACCATCATATATCTATGAGCAGCTCTGCACGTAAAATAGTTAAACAGATTTTTGAAGGAGACATGGAAAACCATGACTTCAGCACATTATCTACAGTTCACATGAAGAAAACGTGGAAGCCTTCATTTCATATTTTTTCATGTCAAGTTCAGTAGAATTTCTCATAACAAGTTTTTTTCTAAACATTTGAAAATAATTTTAGTTGTTAAATAGGGGAGGGCTCCTCAGACTGCAGCAAAAACATGATTTTTCCTGTAATGGATTCAGAATGCCGCCTATTAGTCTGTGTCTGTTCCTCTGATCCTACTCATGATCCAGGTGCTGTTAAGTCATAGCAAATTATTTCAGCGCTAAGGAAAACTAGAATATTATGTTAACAACTCCGTTAATTAAGAAACCATCACCTTACGTTTTAGACCCTTCTGCTACTAGTCAACTGATGAAATTTAATTAGAGTTTCATCTACTGAAAGAACAATTTTTTAATTAAAGTGTATAAGCGTGAACACTGAACTCAAAATATGACCACTTCACGGTTATGCTTCAAATACAAATACATGCTGTATAAAACCAAGGTATAGGGTCTTCCCCCCCCCTTTTTCATCCAAAATATCCCATATCATACAAATGTAGAATACAGAGTATACAGTGAACACCACATAAATCCTACCACAGTAAATTCAAGGAAGACTGACACAAATGGAGATGTCTTTACTCTTATGAAAAGAACGCTGTATTCATTTTAATTCAAGATGAAATTAATATATGCAGAAGAATTCAAAATAATTATGAGCATGTTTTCCAACAGGATCCTCACATTCCCTATTCTCTAAATGGCGCTATTCCATCTGGATAATCTGATATAAAAGAGCTTCACCTAGACACTGCCACATAGAGAACTGGATACAATGAAACCAGTGCTTCCTACTGAAGAAGAAAGAAAGAAAAGAGAGTAACAGCCAGTTCATGAAAGCACAAAGAATATCTCAGTGAAAACTCAGCAGGATAAAAACACAAATGCAAGTTCACAAAACCTTCTGTGGGAAGGTGTTGAAAAACACACCACTGAGAACATCTAAGATTGAGAAAAAAAAAAATATGGAAAGTTGGTTTGGGGTTTTTTTTGTTTGTTTTTTCCTGGAAGAAAACCACCCCTGCTTATCCCTGTCCTTCCCAATTCTGCCTTTGTCCCCTTCAAGTAAATAGTTTGTCTGAATTGCCTCTCTGAAGATATTAACAGATGTAAAATTGGGGTGAAGTGACTTGAATGATCAACCATTTCCCAAATACAAGGAGGACAGAAGAGGCCATGACAGTATTATAGTTCACTGCCATAGTCTTCATCAAATTTCCCTCTATTAAATCGTTCTGCTGGGAGACCTGCACTTGCCACTGCAACTGCCCTTGGATACGTGACATAGGGATTTACAGGGCAGGGAATTAAGTTCTGGTAAAAAAAAATTATATATACACATGACTTGCATAATAATTATCCAGAGCAAAATACTCGCATGCTTCTGATTAGAAATGCACATAACCATATAAAAATATATTAAGAGTATCTTAATACAAAAATTAATGTTAAAAAAAATGGTTTGAAATTACTGCTGTCTTTCCTCTAACACCACCAATGTCCCACAATCACCAGATTCAGGTGTCTGAAGCTCTGACTGTGGAAATCACAACCTGATGTACCTTAGTTCCTTGTGTATCGTTCCTCTGTTACCTTTGCCAAGTTCTCCCTAATCATGCAGTGTTTAATGGAAAGACTTTTTTGTTAGCCTCTTCTGACAGTTCCTATAGAAACCTGGTACTATAGCAGGTATTCTGGCTTCATCCCTATCACTTGCAACATTTCTATCTTCTTTTAAGAAAACAGAGTCCCTGTTGGAATTTGTCAGAAAATTAAAAAGGTACTTTTAGCCATACTTTAAGACAGTTGTTTCAAAGGCATTTTAGAGACTTATATGTAATTTGGTGCATGTCCAAACTTCTTTATTTGTTTTCAGTTTCACATATGGGTATAATGACACATACTACATCTATTGCTCTATAATTTGTACCTTTTGAATTATCACATTTTGTCGGTAAATATACATTCTACCTTCTGAGTTCATGGCAATACTCCCTCCAAAAAAAGCACCCTTATTCAACATCACTGCAAAGGCATGTGAAGTGATGTACTAGTTTGCCTAATGTAATGCTGGAGTTGAGAGCTTCTCACTAGGGTTCTTATTAGGTTTACAGGTTGTTTCTCCTATAACTAATCATCAACCTTGTCTAATCTGTGATATGGAACAGTGTTCTGGCTCCACTTATACGTTTGAATGGGCCATCACGTAGAAACATTAATTCCTATCAGTCTTGCCAGCATCTATCTATCTATAGAAAGGCTTTTTGAAGAATATTCTCTTCCTGATTAGTCCTGCTTTTGACTACAGTACATTATAAAATCAAGATATTGCTCTATAAAGACGGCTTTTAAAAATGTTTTTATCCTACTTCTTTGTTAGGAATCTTATTTCCGTTTAATTTCTTATGCCTTCCCTTTCACAGAAGTTTTTTTGGTTTTTATTTTCAGAGTTCACTGTAGCATCTCATTCAACCTGTACTTTGATGAGGGCAATTTTAATATCTTGTAGTAATTTTGCTTTTTGAATTCATTTTCATAATGGCAATGGCAGAAATGAGAGAAAAGCACTAAACATTAAATTACAGTAACAGAATCTAAGCCTTGCTCATAACAACCTTCCACTGATGACACAGATTTCTCATAAGAAGACATGTATATCTCACAAAATCCCAATAAAATTGTTTGTAAAGTATTTTAGAAAGTGTAAGTTCAAGTAATTACACTACTGTCCACTGGAGGATAAAAATGTTATGGATGCAGATAAAGGACGTGACTACGTTACTCAGGGCCAGGTCTCCCCACTTTGCTTCCTCAAACAGGCAGAATGTACACCTGTTTACCACAGGCAACAGTGTCACCCCTCTGGTTAAATATTCCAAATTTCTTTTGAGATTTCAAGGATTCACATACCAACATTCTTCACACATTGATAGCAAAAATTCCTCTGAATTTACATTATTCCCTTGTTTCTGTAGTAGTATGGAAGTAGTACACTCCAATGCACTAGAAAGGCCGATTCTAGTGAAAGTCATTAAAAGAGAAAGTACAAGAAATAAAAGAAATAATTACCAAACACAGTTCTAGCTGGCACAGATTCCTTATTTATCCAAAATGAAACTTGAGAAAGGATCACAGTCATAATGCATGGGATATAGGTCTGAATCATAAAATAACCCATTTTCCGTCTGAGGTGGAAGTAAACTGTCATAACAATATATTCACCTAAAGAAAAAAAAAAAGAAGAAAATATTTTTTTCTGATTGTAGATAAAATTTGTCTTGCAAAATAACTGTTTCAGATTATCAACTAGGATTGTTTAAGATGATGCTATTCATACCACTTAATGTGCATACAAAGATAAGTTCCTTAGAGACAAGAATGAATGAAAGTTTTAAACAAAAAATCCTGGAAGTAGTAGGCCCTTACAGTGCCATTCTGAGGCTGCTATCAAAAATACTATAGAAGTACAGCTAATACTGGATTACACTTTACAGTATAAGCATGATTTTTAAAATTCTTTTGGCACCTGCTGAAGAAAAGAGTCACAAGGTACAAGCTATCTACCTAGCATAGTATCCAGAATATTGTGGTACCTACATGCCAAATAAAACAATAATAAGAATAATGCACATTAAATGATACGGAGGCATCTCAGCTTTTTACTAGGTTTATACATCAGCACTACCGTAACAATGAAACAAATGCAAAAATCATAAACAAGCATTAAAAATACGGTAAGTTTACCTAAAATATCATTCATATTAAATAAAACAATTGCAGTTTTACCATAAGCTGAAAAAAAACTGTTTAAATAAAGCACTACAGAATAAGCATTGTGGAGACAGTAATGAAATTCTGTTGTTAATTCACAGTAATCAATATGCTGAGAAATAAATTTCTAGTCTATTGCAAAATGCTGCTTTATCTTTGAGAAAACCATCTGTAGAGAAATACAAATATATTTGCTTTATCTGTTTCATTTTGACCATCTCACAACACACAAACTTGCTGATGCCTAGAAAATTATTCCAAATTTTAAAAATATTTTATGCTCGTTTATCACCACACTGCTCATCAGTGATACTTCACTCATTTCGGATGCCTGTAGTTGCCATTTGCTTCTTTCTCACAGCACAAATCATCAGAAGTATCTATTGTGACTAATGCATTTGTGCCTCTCCTTATCTGACTAGAGGGTTTTTATGGCTTTAATAACCCATTCTGTATGCTGTACTTCTATCTCGAGCTGTTTGCACCACCAAACAAAGGAAGTCTTTTGCACATAATGTGGATACAGTGCTGAGAAATTACTTCCTCACCCAGGCATCCTCTTGACTCTTCAAACTGCATTTTAAGCAGTGATTAAATGCTCATTTTGTCCCTTGGAGTAATGATCTCATTCTAGCTTTCTGAAACTGTCGCAATCTACCGTAATGAATCTGCAAATGTAAATCTGAAGGACAGTAACCTAATTCAGATTTATGCTCTCAGCCCTTAATATATACCCTATGACATTCAGTAGAATACAGGAAGGAAAGAAAAAAGCCTTGGGCAATGTTACAGGGTTAGTTTTACCTCAAGTTGGTTTTTACTGATGAGATTCCTACCTGTAATAGATTTAATGGTTTCAGTGGATACTGTATGCCCAAGCAGGTCATACTGAACTAAACTGGAAGACTCCTCAGGAACTTCCACTGACTTCTCAGGTCCTTTTGTCCAGGTATAAATCATTTCACTCTTTGGATAAGCATCTACAACACAGCATCAGTTTGCATAAATAGGAAACAACTTCTCACACCTTACTAAGAACCCAATCCAAACCTACTGAAATCGAACAGCAAGACTCACACTGACAATTTCAGAAGATACCCTTCACATTAAATTACCCCCAAAAGCCACCCTCAGAGGCGAATAAATAGGAGCTAAGGTCATACATCAAGTGGCACATAGAAAATCACATTTGAATGTGAAGTCTAAACTCAAGTTCTTTCTGGATGAGCCCTTATTGGGTGTGTAAATTTTATCTTTAAATTAGTTTAGAAATTTCTATCTAAAATTGTATCATTAAAATGTACTAATATATGAAAAAGGGCATGTATAAGAAGGATACAGTTTGGAGACCGAGTGCACATTTCTTTACAGAAAAGAGTATACTAAAAACTATATTATACTAAAAGCTATATTTTAAACTTGTGCTGAAAATATTTGCCAGAACCCAGAGGTCAGTAAAAAAATCATAATAGCCCAAAAATAAGCACACCCAAAGAAACAGTTTACATTTAATACAAAAGATATAACTTAGGACTAGTATTCAATCCTTACATAGCCCAAACTCCTGTTAAAATTAAATTAAATCAGTCTTGCATTTGAAATGGCTACATCTTATTTCAGGTTTCACTGAGGAAGATATCAGATTAGTGTCAAGCACACTTTCTGCTGGCTGGTGATTCTGCCTGAAGAAACATGCCTGTGGAGAAGCTCCCACTATTGAGGTTCCCCTGTAGTACAGCTGATACCAAAGCCAATCCTAGCAACACCTGGTCTCCAGCCTCACCAAAACAGGGATGAAAAGCTTTATCAGAGCAGTGCCTTTAATATCCCACTTTCGGTTGACTACCTAGCTGTATAAGCTGAATTTATGCTAAGGAAAGACTACAAGTAGCTTCCAGCCATTTCTAATTTCGGGGCTCTGGAGTCAAGGAAAACAGATTAATGTCCAGCCACAGACTACAACTGAGCATAAAGCAGAGAAGTCAGCAACTGAGGAGGCTTAGAAAAGTGACAACATAGTTAATGGAGTGTACCAACCATTTCCAGGTGGTCTCAGTGGTCTCTGCTGCAGATTCAAATCAGAGAATCATAAGTGCCTCCCTTGGTTGTTATGTAGTATGTCCCAAAATGTTTCTTCTAGCCAAAATTTGCAGACTATCCAAAAATCTACATCTGGTTTCAAAGTAGAAAAGGAAAGTCACCTGCATTAAGATTCCTCTCACTAGTCTAAAATTATTTATCTAGACTAAACTCGCCATGCACAATCCTATTATAGGCCAATACAAATACTACTAAAGATCAAATCTTTACTTGTAACCTAGACATCTAACTTAGGACATCAACGCACCTTCACTGACTGTAAAGAAAGTCAACCTGTTTCCCTAGGTGCCCGTTACCTGGCTGTTGGAAGGTGAGACAGATCCCACCCCCGGTGTCTTCTCCAGAGAATCTCTCACTTTGCTGAGTATCCAATTCCTTCTTAAGAACCAAGAAAAACTACATATTTCAAGCAACTGTACAGCCAGAATAGTGGGGTTTAACACAACAGCTGAATCACTGCCTGCTTTTCAATTCTGTGCCTAGATTTAAGTTTTCAGGCCCTAAATAAAATTCCCAAGGAACTTAACAGGAGTTTGGCTGCATAAGGATTGTGTATCAAGACTAACATTCAGAAAGCCCAGTAATTGTTCAAAATCTACTTCTACTATTTAAATTCTGTAGTTACAAGAAATTTCATAATTGCAACTTACAACTCCCAAATTTGAGAGGACAAGCATGACCATCCATGGGAAAGTCCACTAATCTCATGGGACACTCTGCACTTATTGTAAGCCTATAATGGAACAAATTAAATAGTCTCTGGTTGCCATTTTGTCTAGGCATTATAACTTTTTGCATACAGTAATTGTAAGAAGCTGAACAAACAAGTTAGATACCTCATTGTGTACAGGATAGTGCCATTTCGCATTATTCTGAAGAGTTTATTTGGGGCTGTCATATTATGTGCAACAGACTTTTTCCCATTCCTGAAGAAAGTGTCAGGAGTCCAGACCTTCGAAACCATCAAGTTGTTAAGTCTTAAAATTTCAATAGGGCCATCATATTTTAATCTTTTGTCTACCCATGTCTGACGGAAGAAGACATCCATTGTATACTCCTGTATTGAATTGCAGAAAAACAAAGATCACATTTGCATGTGTGTTGCCTGTAAAAAAACAAAAATCCCTCAGGAGCAAAGAAGTCAGTAGTAAAGAAAATGCTAAGTCCACTACACAAACGTATTTCCACCAATTAAAGTGTGTTGTGTACTTCTTAATAGCTTAATTTCCCACATTAGTCATATCAATAAATTGCTACACATATTTAATCATTAAGGAATAATTAATCTAATTAGGTTGCAGGAAGCAGGCAATTGAGTTTGTAGTCAAGCATATAAAAGGAAACAAATGATCTCCAACAATAAGTGTCAACAGAGTTCTAAAGAAAATATATCCACGGATTTTCTGCTCCTGGCTAAATTAAAAATACCAGGACAAACAATTACTTCCAATTTAAAGCCAGGAAAGAAAATTTAAGTTCAACTGATGTAAAGCAAGCTTTTAAATGAAAAAAGCTAAATATTTCATTTGCCATGCCCACAAAGCATAGATAAATGTGCATATACACACATTTGATTTTAACTATCCCATTAACTTTCTCAGGAAATCCATTCAGGTGCCCCAAAGAAAACATGCAAACAACAAGGGCAGAACTGCAGACACAGGCACATCATGAGGAAACCATATGTGAACGAAAGGACGAAGGAATGCATTTCTCATCTTGGGAAGCTAAAGCATTTCACAAAAAAAGCATCATGTGGCATTGAAAAAGGTAACACAGAAAGCTTTAAGTCCTTTCTAACTCACAGTTGTGACTTTTTTTTTTAAGCCAAACAATGTTTTCTGACTTTATTTCAAACTTCCTGCATAATGTTACCATTGAAACTACTTGTATGGTGATACCTATTTGCACGGGCAAGGAGGCACGTCTACTACTGTAACGTAATGTAGAATTATATCTGTCTTCTTTTCCATTGCTGCATCCTCCACTGTGGTTTATAGGTCATCTATGAAAAGTCTCTTTTCTAGTGTAATTTCTTGCTGGTGACTTCATAGCTCATAAGTAGCAGTTTCTGTTATTAGCTTGTACGTGACACATTTTGCAACATCAGATTTCAACCCTTTTCATTACACGGGGTACCAAAGTAACCGCACTCTAAAAAGACATTCTGATCATCCCCTGTACTAAGACTTCAACTTACACACTTTGCTGTTTCAGCGAGTTTTATGAGTGCAGCCACATTCAGATTCCATCGGGTCTCCAACGGACGCATCAACTAAAAATTAATCCAAAAACAATTCCTGGATCCCTGAATAGCCTTCTAACTAATCCCTAATGATGAAAGGGTAAACATTTCCTGTAAACTCTCCTTTTGCCAGTTCTTTACCTACACTCAGTGTATGTTCTCACTCCTGCCTTCTCCAATATAACTAATAACTTCTATGTGGCACCATGTCAAGTGCTTCAGTAAAACCTGAGAGGTGCCACGCAGCCCTCATTTCAGATTTGAGGCACACATTACTAGATTTCCTTGGGACCAGATTCTTGTACCTCTTGTCACACAGAACAGCATTGTACGGCACATGGCAACCATTGAAGGGGTAAGATGCATTTCAATATGAGACTACTGTCACAAATCTAGCCCTTGAAAAAATATCTTGCTATCACATACCTTTCCACGTGATAGAACCATATCAGGTGCACCACACAGGGCACGACAGCACTGTATGGGAAGAAAGTTACTGTCCTGAAATGGCCTTTCCCTTAAAGAAGTTCAGTTTAGCACATATAGTTGTGTTACATCCATGTGATTTCTTGGATATTTTATAAAAAGAGAAACTATTGTGTCACTTAAGGGTGTACCACTAGATTATAGAAGGTGATGAGAGTTATGCTGGATTTGACCTCAAATGAATGCAGATGCCATTCAGGCACAAATAACAGTACATGCAAATATAATGTTTCTCTTCTGTAACTACTTCATGCACATCACTTTGACATTCACTTTCTGGAGACACTTATGAAAACTCTTTATCAGGCAAACATTTGCTGAAAGTGGTGCTAAAAGGGGCACAAATATCAGCAAAGTGCATTCATCTGAAATGAAAACATCAACAAATATTTGTGAAATGATGTCATTATTATTCACCTGAGAATAACACAAGTTTCAGGAAGGAAAGGCAATTTCAAAGATATTACAAATTTTCCCCACAGTAGACTGACTTAGTCACTCCCCACAAGGCTTGATTCTGCCTCTACACCACGGAAGCATGTTTTAAATCCTATGACTTGAATTCCTTAAGCCAGCCAAAAATCAGTGAAAGTGTGTGCAGAATCAGGCCTGATGTATCTAATTATAACCTGTAAATTAAGCTGTTACTAATCTTGCCTACTTTGCGTGATTGACAGAATAGTACAGATGAAGCATCCACTCCTTACTGCAGTTAATGGTTTCTCAAAACCAGGAAATGGCATTTTAATCCCAGAGATACATACCATTTCTACATCAGAAACGGGTCCAAAACTGGTGACATATATATCTGTTTTCACTTCAGTAACAGGACCTAATGTACGAAAAGGAAATGAGCAAGAAAATATCAGTTTTGCAGGTCAACAATTCCCACAAACGATCCTGGCATGTGAGGTTATCACTTTGAGGGTTCTGTGGATGAGCAAGAGCACAACGCAAACACAGGTCATTTCAGATAAATCTCTAATAACAAGCACTGCTCAATTACCTTTACCAAATATGTGAATCAAAAGCAGCATTTCCATGCAAATCCCCATTCAGAAAACCAATGTTGACTCAACGGATAAGAAAACAGATGCCAAAAAATTAAAAGGCTCACTGAAAACACCACGCTAATTAACAACAAGCACTGAGTTCAGGAAATTCATATTCCCCAAGGCATTTATTACTAACGTTCTGTCCTATTAGTAACAACTGGACTACAGATATGAGCATGCCATGCACTGGGCAATCAGCACTGCAGGATCAAAAACTGCATCCATATCTTTAGATATACTTAGATATAGATATAAAACCCAGTGCTTTAATACTAACAGTCAAAATACAAGTTGGATATCTAGGCATTTTTGAAGGTCTGTACCAAGGTCCACATGCTACTATTATAGAAAGCCCATCCTGAAAGAACTAGCAATACTTAGGACACTGTTAAGACCAGTGCCCTGAGCAGAGGTCTTGTGCTCTCACAGCTGGATACTGCACAGCAGCCCTCAGGGGAAGCAGCTTCATTTTAACATGTCATTTCCTTTATGACGGGACAAAATACCCTGAAATTTCAGATGGGCATTCACTCTACAGTACACTCTGCAGTTCCCCTTAAACCAAAGACGACATGTACTAACTAATTTCACTGCGATTTTGGTCTGTTCCCAATTTAAAAAGCCAGAAAGCTGCTAATCATTACCAGTTATTATGATGATTCTGTGATCAAAGCATTAGCTAATGGTTTAATTCAGGTAATTAACTCACATCACAAATTAAAAAAAAAAAAAACAACCAAACAATACTACTGATGATATTACCAAACAAAAATATTTGGGGAAAAAAAAAAGTACGATGATTTACAAATTCACAACCAGTTTCTAACCCCCTACAACTCAAATTTCTAAAGAGAATAAGTGGCTCGAGTCTGTTAATACAGGCTTTATCATAGTATTTGTAATCTAAAAACTAAAGGAGGAAAGACCTAAGAATAATAGCAGCAGAAGAATATGTCCCTCTTGGAAAGAACACAACAAAAAAAAGAAAATCACTTCACAGATGTCACTTTGAATCAAATGTTAAAAGGAGAAAAAGAAATAAGAAACTAGAAAATAGGGAACCTATACTTTTTGCACCTAGAACAAGTGTCAAACTGTGAACAAAATGCAAAATAAAATGATGTAAAATGATTTCACTAAAGGTTTGCAAGTTATATACAGAACAGCTGAGATTTTTCAGCTAAATGTCAAAAACACGACTTCGCTGGAAGTTAACAGTTTCACGGCAGGGCATTCATTTAAGATAAATCTAAAGAAAATTCAGCCTAGAATGTTTGGTAGCTGAGCGGTCCCTTGAAAGCTGGATACTTTGGCATGTTTGTTTTGAATAGGCTTTAAGCAGAAACTCTCTAGTTCCAGATAACACACTTCCATATCATGTTTGTTTGTGTTTTGTAATGGGTTGCTCTCTAAACGTGTCAAATGGAAGCTGCTCCCCTTTCTACAAATAACGAAGTGTTCATTAGGTCAGGGAAATCCACGAGTGACTAGAGCACTTATTCTACTGACAACATAGTCCAATAAGATTTCCTGAATATAAATATTTCCGCAGAGCAGGAGAGCTCCAAAAGATTGGAAAAACTCACATTAGAGCCGTCAAGATACTGGAAGTGAGGATATTCATCTTCAGTATTAGGAACAGGAGAAAAGCCCAATCATATTTGTACCCAGAAACAGAAGAGATCCAATTGTATCTGACCTCTCATAATCACAAGACAATAATTTATCTACAGTTGGTTTAAACATATAAATATTTATCTCACCTAAACTCTATATGTTTCTAAAATCAAAGTTCTATAAAAATGAAAGTCATTTTCCCATGTAGCTCTAAGAGGAAAATGCAGGAATTAGGCTCAATAATAAAAGAATAATGAATACTGCACTCAGTTCCTGAATCTTTTTCAGGAACTGCTTTATTTGTTAGTTATAAGAAACTAAATAGGAATATTCCTCAAAAACAACAACAAAAACAACAAACAAGCAAACAAAAAAACACAACCAAAAAAACCTACTAACCCTAAACCTTTAAATGTTTTCTTTTGGTGATACCTTTTCTTTAGCTCACAGAACACTGTAATTTTATAATCATATCAAATTGAGCAAAGGGACAGATGCTTTTTCCCCACAGGCACGAGATGCTTCTTCTCAGGCATTGATTTCTTTTGTTTTATTAAATGATTACAGCTTCATGGACAATAAGTGCTGAGAGGCTTCTTGCATGTTTATTTTTTGGAGATTCTCAGAAAGAAGGGGAGAGCTAAGACCAAGAAGCTAATCACCAAATTAGCAAGCCTACAACTTAATGCTCTTAGAAATCCTATAGCAGCAGCAGCAGCAGCAGCAGCAGCAGCAGCAGCAGCAGCAGCAGCAGCAGCAGCAGCAGCAGAGGACTAAAACTATGCTGAGTTCACTCTTTAGTAACTGCTATTCTGCTCTCAAACTTCTATTTATTAGTAGGGAGGAAGGAGGAACTCACAGACAACAATGAAGCCACAAAAAAAGGTAGAAATTAAAGTTTACTTTTGGTTGCTTGCCCGACATGACAGCGGCACAGTGACAAAACAAATGTTAAAAATCCCACTTTAGACCACGATTAAGATGGCAGATTAATGAGAATCTAGAAATATTTTAGGCATCATAACAGTTATCCAGCTAGTACAGACATGCAAATCCTTGCTTTGCATCCAAAACCTTGGTCAAACATGAAAATGCCTGGCAGAAGTGAAGACAGCAGCAAAGGACAGTGAAGCTGATTATCTCTCTAATGCTTTTTCTCCAATCACAGCCCTGTCACGCTCCACATCTTCCACCTGCATCATCAGTTCACAATTGTTAAGGCCAAATCTTGGATTTTCTAACACATCCCAGTACTTAATGCCAACCAAGGAGTATCTATGGCGACACCAAAACCTATCCCTTATTCTTCTTGTTCTAGAAGAAAACATAACTCCAGTTGCTAACAATAGCAGGGGTACAAATAGTGAGTCATGCTTCTTTTTTAAAAAAAAACCCAACTATTATTAATCATGGGAATTCCTGTCAACGAGGAGGTGATCTGTAGTCACCTAACCTACTTTTACTGGTGATTTAAGCATCCCTCCGAAACGAATGTGTTGCACCACTTAATCAACTCAGGCTCTGCAAGTAGAAGATCCTATTAGAATCTTTAACACACTGTTACTGGCAATAAAATGCAGGGAGTTCTAAGAAGGCCAATTAACTTCAAATACGACCATTTGGTCTTATCCTTCAATGGATGTTCAGAAAGCATCTATCCAACATAAATCTTTAGAAATGCTGAAGAACTATTTATAACACACTGGTGTGTATTTTTATGTCAATGAAATAGGAGGAGAATCCTACACACTGCAGTGGGAACAGTTAAGTCTGAATCACTGCTTGCAAGATAATATACTTTAAAGCTCAGGCAGGATTAAAAGCAACCCCTGCAAAAAAGCCAGAATAGTTCAGTGTTAGATAAAGATGTTACATGTGGGCTGAAGAAGCGATGTCAGGCCCTAACCCTGTGAAGAGGAACATAAGACAGCTCTCCCATGCGCTTTATGCCAACATATGGGGTGAACTGCAGCACAGCTCCCAGTGAAAGACATTGGGTTCCATTATCCCCGCGTCTCCATAGGCAACTGTCACTGCAGAGATCTCCACTGTATGTAAACAGTCAAATCCTGCACAGGCTTTCTGTATGTTGCAAATTTTGCCATCAAGAGTCACGCAACCAAGTGGGAACATTAGCAAACGAGTCTGTACAACGGTTTCAGTGTGCAAATTATAATTTAAATGCTAAGTGCAGTTATTGCTGCTATTATGAGATCAGTCCTGGGATATATAAACTTCATGAAATTATATTACATCAGTTCCTTAAAAAAAAAAAAGTAGTTGATATAGTTTGGGTTTTTTTAATAACTACATGTGAAAGATTTGGTGCTTTCTTTTTCAAAATTATTGCTGCCTGAATAGGGTTGATACCTGTTAATTGACGAAAAAAAGACATCATATGAAGCATATTCTCTTGTTTCATTTTATCATGAAGAACAGCTGAGGACACCTGCTACATGTAAGATTTCTGTTAGGAAACAACTAGGTAGGGTATTTTTTAAAAAATTAATGTGGAATTCAAACACGTGGGCTACATTCTCCACCAAAAGACAGATACAACAAACACAGCAGCACACAATAACCTTTGTCTCTACATATGTTCATCCATCCATCCATGTCTGAACCCTGAAAAGAGAAAAACATACCTCCAGAAACGAGGAGATTACTGTTTCTTTGCCTGTTCATCAGCAGATAATCTCTGCTGAGACAGCCAACAAGCTCGGTACTGGTGCCAGTTTTCATGATGTGGACACCTGTCTACTAAGGACTGGACTAAGAATATCAGCTAATTTTATACAGGTCACTGAACAACAGACAGATGGTAATGACTTCAAGCATTACTAACCTGGGCCAAATTCAAATCAGTCAACTACAGGTATCTAACACCATATCCTGTTAAGCCTTTGAGTCATCTACTCTCACCAGCTGAGGAAGACTGGACAATTGCCTGGAAAAAAAAGATCAGCTTCACTTCACAATGCTCACTTAAAGTCCATTTGCAATCTAAAAAATAAAAATAAATTACAATACCTATTATGCTGAGCAAGGGAACCTTGAAGGTACACGAGTTCGTAGTAAGAGCAGATAATCCTGTAAATATTTTTTCTTTTCTCTAAAACCAGAAAATGGCCTTTGCTCTTTAAATTTATTCTGAGGTTATTTTCTGACTAAAGTCATTCCTCCTGCATTGACAGGAAATGAAACTCTTCGGAAATGCTGCTCATCAGCTGAACATAACACAGCCTAGAAGGGGCAGAGAAGCCCTCTCCTACCCTTCTGAGGGGAGATGGCCAGCATATTTAACTCCACCAAGTACTCAGCTGCACTTTCACAGGTACGAGATCACAAGAAAGAATACAAAAAGAGGAAGAAAAAGGAAAATGCATGAACACAGTCCTGTTCCTTCTACTCACGAGCCACTGTACGTGGCACCTTCCAAACAGAAAGGCACAGAGCTATCACCATTTCGCGGGCTGATGGTGAGACTTGCAGCTCATGCCAGACTCTACCTCACACAATTAAACAGAACCCATGAGGACAGAGAGCTCCAGCTTTCACGGACTGTAACACACTGTGGACAATACTGTCAGCTTGTTTAGAGCTAACGACAGCAGGTTTTGCCATCAGACTCACAGCCTTGGGCGGGAGGCAAGCCATACACCACCATTTTCTTCGGTCTGGCCATACAATTGGCCATCAAAAGCAAGACGGTAGAGATGAGATGTTCTCTATAAGGCACAATTCATTAAAATTAGCAGATAGTTGGCAGCACACAGTGATGTTGCCCGTACCAGCTTCAGTCCCTCCATTCCTTCTTACTTCCCTAAGTGCAGGCTGAAGTGTGGTGAGTCAGTGTACCACGAAAGTTCCAAAGACACCATCACATTTTTTAAAGTTACAATCCATGTTTGAACTGGATCTCACAGGCCCTCGTTTATGTCAAGAGTTGCTCAAGTGTAGTCTGAAACCATGCAAGTGTTTAAAATGGCAAATCAGACCCAAACCTTTTACTTCAAGTGAATAACACACCTTTTAAAAAGTTTCTGGACTTCTACTGTCACTTTGAAACTAATCACCAGTAGAAAGGTAACAAGGAAATTTTCAGAAAAAATCCAGCTTTTGCAACTTGCTATAGCTTTGCTTCGTGTCACACACAAGATTTTTAAAAGCAGATGAAAACTGGAGTCAGGGTAAAACGATAAATGCTTTTGCTTCAAAGTTTTACAGCTGAATCAAAATAGCACTGTGGTAGCACTCTTGAAGTTTTGCAGCAGATAATGCTTTTAATTAATTACACTCTAAGTGGCTTCTGTAAACACCATGTTCTTATGGAGTGGTTTTGACCAGGAAACTCACATGCATTACAAATTGCATTCTGAGGATAATGATATAATGGAGCACACAGTGTAGAGAACGGAATTGCCTTCATTTCCACCACACTATTTTCAAACATCATACAGCATTACTCTATTCATTAGTCCCTAAATACCTTCCCTCTACTGAATGAAGAACTCTAATGCATTTAAAGTCTTCCTGACAGCACTTAGAGGTTTGTTCTTTCCTACACAGAACTGCCCATTCTGCTTTTTCATTCAATTTCTAGGTGAAATTTCTCTGCTTTTCTCTTGCTTCTTTAGATTGCCTCCTCCTCCAAACTTATTGGGAACTTTCACCTAAATGGTCTTCAATAACCTTTTTCATACACCCTTCTGGTTTGGTTTATTACACTACTTATCACACTACCAAAACTCAGAGTGCCTAGGAAGTGACAGCAACATTTTAAGTTTTTAAAATCTATTTAATAGAGTGAGAGTTTGTAACGCAAGGTGTCAATCCAATGACGTGAGGAACTTCATTCTTCTGTTAACCCTCAACATATGCCACGCTCCTGCATAAGAAGTACCAAGACAAGCTTCCATATACTCCACTGAGGTTCAAAACCCTCCTGAGAGACCATTTTCAGACTGTAAACATGCTCAAGCAACTTAATTTCTCGTTCATAATTAGCAAAAATTTGGCTAATTAATGACAGTGGGGAGAATTTGGATCCAGTTTTAGGAAATCTCCAAAATGTAATGTTTTTTACTTCAGTCTCCACGCAAAAAATCTTCATGAATTGTTATTTGTGGCAACTCTGGAAGATGCCAGCAACATTCAGAATTTGGCTACCTCCCCAAGTCTGATTTTAAACATAATTTGCACCAAAATTAGAAATGTTTTCATTAATTTGAAGTTTAAAATCAGCAGTCAGACCTCTATGAGGCCTTTTGTTCTTAAAATAAAACCTTCATTTAAATTTGAGTCACGTGAAAACTAGATGGTGAATCAGCTTCAAGAATAAAACAAAAATAAATATTCTGCTGTTCATCAGAAAGTGACGTAGTTCTTACATCACCAAAACACTATACTTTCTATTTCTAAATATTCCTATCCCCTCTGACATTTTGTTTTCTATGCTATAAACTAGTGAATGACCCACTTTTAAGATGTAAGTCCCATTTGTCATAAAGATTTATGACAAAAAAAAAGAGGAAAATTTTATTTGGAAAGTTTATATTTTAATAACTAATTCATAGTTATTACTCTGAGTTATGACAAAAAATCAAATATGACCAATCGCAGAAAATTCTTTGTTTAGTTGTTTGTTTTGTTTTTTGTGGGGTTGTTTGGTTTGGTTTGTTTTTTTGTTTTTTAAAGTGTTCTTGTCAAATCAGATGAAGATAACTTTTGCTGTAAGGAGCTAGGGAGGCAGGCATCATTTTCAAAAATAAAGCATTTTTCCCCATGTTTTACTTAGAAGTTAAAAACACAATGATGAGTGGTTTAGATGTTAGAAGGAAGAAGCAAGGAGCAATAAAATATCCATTTTGTGAAATATTCACACAGAAGTGTTTTCCCCAGGCTGATATCTGAGAGTTTTTTCCTCCCTCTATCATTTACTTCAATATTGCCGTTACGAAAGTTCAAGGAGATACAATGAACTTTTTCTCCTTGACAGCATTTTGCTGAAAGCCTGTAACACTTATGGGGGAAAAAGATCTACTTTTGCAAAATATCCTACAGAGGACAGATTTATTAAAATAAAAATCAACATAAACTGTATGTATGTATTTCATATTTAGTAGTTGTCTAATTTTAGAAATCTCATAATGCTCATAAAGCACCTTTGCTAGATGACTAATTAGTTGGCATTCAACCTAAAATGATGCCAAACATAGCACATCTCTTGTACACGTGCAGAAGTGCCTGTAACCCCACTGCAGAGACTAAATTGGAAAAGGCTACCAGTTCCCAATGATTCCTCTGGCTGCTAATAAATTTAGCTTCCTTCTCACTCAATACGTAAGCTAACTTACAGAAGGCCTCATTTATTCCATACACTCAAAATAATACAGGAGTGATCAACGATGCCAGGTGTTGTCCTTTAACAATCACGATCATGCGTGTGAGCACTGTACATGGCATATAGGGAATGTGTTGGCATACATGTCGGTATAGATGGATCACGTGTACGAAGAAGGTACTTTCAGAGGAGGAAGAAAGTATTTTGCAATATAAACCTACGCAAGGATCTCATTCAATCCTATATAGGAAGCAGTCTATAAAATGCTCATTATAGCTTTGTGCATCATAAGAAGAGCTGTAGCGTTTCTTTTTGAATCTTTCTTTTTTTAACTTGCAAATCTGTATTTTTAATATCTTCATTCTAGATTACAAAATAAACTTTTATTTCATCTGGATCCTAATGATTTTTGGTTCCAAGTCCCTACACAGTAACATCAAAACTAATAAAGAACAAGAAGTCCAGCTGCTTCTTCACCAGCACAAAACTGCATCTTAGCAGCCTGGGGCACAAAACGGGGTACAAAACCCCTACAGGCAAAGCACAAGTGAAGGCAAATCCAAGACTCCTCCACTTCTAATTCCTATACAGCAATTAAGTCTACTACTTCTAAATCAAGCTGGAATTCGAGCAACTGTGGTAAAGAATTGGTGTGCTCAGGCACCTGAGCTCTGCTTTTCCCTAACTAGTGGAACAGCACCCATCAAAGTCCTGACCTCTTAGGCTGGTGAAAATACACTTCTATTAGGACCCGACCCGTGGCATTTAGGGGCCAAAAATGCCAAGAACCAGAAGAATCTGGATGTCAGGCAGGTCCCTCCATGCTCATCAAGCCAACGCACACCGGCTCCAAGGCTTTTTTTTTTCTCCAGCGCAACAGCAGCAGCCCGAGCCCCGAGTGTGGGCAGAGCGGCAAGCGGGGGCTGAGCCCGGGACCGCGCCAGCAGAGCCCCCATGGCCGGGGACCCTCAGCCCCTCCCAGTGGTTTCAGGGCCAGACGCTGCCTCGCTGCCGGCCCTTCCCTCCCCGGAGGGCTCGGACCCCGGGGAGGCCGGGGTGGGGGTCACACACACGTTTTCGGTCGGTAACGGGTCAGTATGAGCGGCGAGCGCTGTGCCCCCCGCCCCTGCCCCGTTCCCCCCCTAACGCCGGCATCGCGCCGCCAACGTACCCCCGAATCCCGGTCGCAGGCGGTTGTCATAGCCATCCAGGAGGCTGTTCAGGATGCTGGTGAAATTCTCCGGCCACAATTTCTCCTCTTTTTTGCTCTGCCCTGGCGGCCCGGTGAGACTACGAGGCAAAGAGGGAGCGGGTGAGCGGAGCCGCCGGGAGCCCAGGACCGGCCGCCCCGGCGCCCCCGCCGCCGCCGGGGGTACTCACCACGTCGCCAGGCACAGGCAGTGCAGGAGGGCGATGGAAAGACCCGAGGACATGGCGATGGCTGGCTCCTTGGCAGAAACCATCTTTGCATGCCATACTTCACGCCTGGGCACGTTAAACGCCTTGTCCGGGGCGGGGAAGGGGACGCGGGGCCCGGCGGGGGGGGCGACGGCGGCGACAGCCCCCGGCGGCCCTACATGCGCGGACGCCCCGGTTGCCAGGCGCCCGGCATGGGCGCAGGAGAGGCGAGTTTCCCCGCACCGTTAACTCTCTCGGGGCAACAGGCGCCGGTCCCCGCCGCTCCCCCCCTCCCTCCTCCGCCACGCCCCGCCCGCGGCCCCGCNGCCGGAGCGCGAAACCCGCCCGCCCGGTGCCTGCCGGTGCCTGCCGGGGGGTGCGGGAAGGATGGCTGGGGAGGTTGTGCTGGTGGCCGCGGCAGCGAAGTGTTCGTTCGTCCCAGGCGTCTCGGCTCCCCGAGAACGGGAACAAAACCAAGAGCCGGGGAGGGAAAGCGATTAATTCCCCAGGGAGGAGGGTATGGGAGCAAGAGGGTGCCTCCGCTCCACTGTAAAAGAAGCTGGGGGGAGAGGAGAAGAGAGCTCGGACTTCGAGGTTAAAACAGAGTGCACCGAAAACGGATGGGAGCAAGTGCGTGGTCCTGGGTTTCTCAAAGCAAAAATCCCAGAATAAGGGAATGGTTTCACATTATGTCTTTTTCTTTCTTTTCATTCCTATAATTAGGAAACAAGATTTGCTGACCCAAATAATTTCCATTATGCAAGGTCCAAGGGATTCTGCAAGAATCACAGTAAAATCCACTCAGAAGTGTTGCTAGTCTGTCACCCGCTGTTGGGATGGTTGGGCAGAGAGGGGAAGAGAGGGGGAAAAGAGGAAAAGCGTGGTGGATTGTCCTCCACACGATAAGTATTGACAATAAACAACTTGTTCTTCTGATCAAGTGTGCTGCAGGGACAATAGTTTAGGTTTGGAAATCAGCGTGCATGTCAATTTTAATGAGTAGTTCATCTGCAGGAGCACATAGAGCGGGTATTGTAATTGACTACAACACTACAGTACTGTCAATGCTGACATAAAAAGGTTTTATTCATTACTCGCTACGGTATCTCCAAGCACTGAAATGCCTGATTATCTTCAAAACTACTGTACACTTGAAATCTTCCTGATTGTACTTCAGAGCTTATTCCAGCTACAGTGCCCTTTGCTGATTCCTTTGAAAAACAATTAAAGCTGTGCTTGAAATCCATTTAGCTTGCTGATGCTGTTTATCTTTCAAAAAACTCTGTCTAGGCAGTCTGTTCTGCTTCCAATTTTAAAAGCCCTGTTTAGGCCTCTGCGGATTACTGGTCTGCTTCTTGAGCTTTTGACAGGATCCTCATCTCCTGGCTGCCTTAGAGGATCCTGATCTGACTGCCTTACTGGAACGATGAGTGCTCTGCTGAAAGCTCATAGACCGGGCAGCCCACCTACAGACAGCACGCGTGCTCCACACAGTATTTACAAGCCTGGACAGTGCAGATGGTAGGATGCCACACCAAGGTCACTTCAGCTCCTGTGATGAAGCTCTGGGAGCAGCCTGTTTATGCACAGGTGAAAAACAGCATGCCAGCAAGAGTCCACTGCCCTGGCTCCGTTAGCAATCTGATCATGAATGACCAAAGGACAGATCAGCAGCTCTTCAGGACCCTAATTTCACCACATCGGATAAATTTACGTGGGTTAATCGGACACATTTGATCTTCTATGAAGTGATGTAATTTGTGTTTCTGGACCAGCCTTCTGCTATAGCATGGACTATACCAAGGGAGTACTTAGAACTGGCCTCCAGTAAAGAGTGTCTCTAGTTTTTCCATCCTGAGGGATTGAAGGCACAGACTCTCAGTGCGGGTGAACCAAGAGACCTTTTATTTTCACAAGGCACTTACATTTATAGTTAGTAGCTGTCGTACACGCATTTAACTTTCTGTTTTAATTGGCTTATGCTAGCTGTTAACGCGCTTAAAGTTATGTTGCGCTTGGTTTACTTAATCTTGCATGTGCTCTGATACCCCACACTATCCCTTGCAAGAAAAAGTAATCCCTTCTTGCAGAACATTGAAAATATTTCTAAGTGAGGTCATCGCCTCTAGGGATACCTCAGAAAAATTTTGCTGGTGGAAGACAGGCTCACAAAACTAAAGCAAGAGCAATAGATGGTAATTGAGACCTGGGAAGAATCCTGCTGGCTAGTCACAGACACAGAGCAAACCATGGTGACAGCAGTGTCACTCCCAGCAGCTGCCATGGGAGAAAGCCAACAACACTGGCAGAGCTGGGGACACCCTTGGGTTTAGATGGTTTTATTGCCTTCTGCGTTTGTATAGACACCTGCATAAACCAAAACAGAAAAGTGGAATTCACCAGTAATGATCTCCCCATGTTAATGTCCTGAGAAATGCTAGTACTCAACTCTCTCTCAAATCCATGCCTGAGTCATAAGACACAGGGATGCTGTAGCCCCAGTAGTTCTCCTACAGGTAAACATCAAAGAAACTCAGTTATCCTGCTTCCAGCAATTTGAGTAACTGAGCTGGTCTTTGAATGATTCCCAGGTTCATTAGAATGAAGAATAATATTGTCGATAACCTTTTGTCTCTTCAGTACAGGTACTTCAGTAAAGGTAACATCAGGTTGAAAGATTTGTGGACATGCCGTGCCAGAGCACCAGGCAAGAAGTACTCATGGCTTCTAAGAAGATGGTCATGGTTTTTTTTTCTAAAAAAAGGTAGATACAATACCATTCTGTCACACCCTCCCTGACACAGGTTGTATTGGTATAGGATCCAGGTGCAATCTGGGTGCATTTACTCCCTACAAGTGCTAAAACTAAATGAGAAATCACTTTCTCTACATCTAGAAAATGAATTCTAATACTTCTCAAATTTATCACTGGTTAATATCTCACACATATCCAGCAACAACTGTCAAGAACTCAGTAAGATTAATGCCCAAACCAGAGATTGTTGTCCTTGATATCTGGAAAACTATCATTTGTATATTGCTGGAACTTTTACAAAACTAGGCTTTATGGAAACATAAACCAGTTCAAAATAACAGTAAACAGCCCTGTAAGCCAGATATAACACCTTTGAGTACCTGTTTATATCTTCTGATATATGCCTTGCCCTGGCTAATTTCAACATTTTTTGAATTACATTTTAAGAGATATTCTAGATTATTTTGTAATGTATTTGTAGCATAGACACATACAGAAAGTCTCAGGGTGCCTCTTTGTCACCAGCAGATAAATGCTAATTTTAAAAATACTGCTTCAAATGGTCTTTGACCACTTCAAAGAATTTCTGGATTATATCATCTCTCTAAAAGAACTTGACGACCCTGAAAAGGATGTAGTGGTCACAGGCTGGATTGATGGTCCCTAAAAATGTTTGCTGAATTCAGCATTTTCTCAGCTTCTCCAGCTTTTACCACCAATTCTTCCAAGATTTCTCTGAAGAAATCTCACCCATCATGGGCTATTGTAAGAAGGGGACTATTTTTGCCTGGCTCCATATGTTCAGAAAGCACTTGAATATCTTAAATAGATTTTTTTTTTCTTTTTTTTTACTGTCCCTATGCCGATGCAATCTCCTAATGATTTTTGATGAAGCAGACATTCTGGCCATGCCTCAAAAGCAGTTTTAGCCAGAGCTATGGATCTTCAAGTATAGCTTGATAATTCTTGATAATTTTTTGTTTATCACAACACACTGAGAAGCAGAAAAGTTTTTCAGCACTCTTCCCATTTCTACTTTACCATCAGATTGAGTGGAAAGTAAAAGAAAGTGGGTACTTTTCTTGTGGAAGGCATTACTTAATCTTTCCAGATTTTGTTGTTATTGTTGGTTGGTTGGGTTGGGTTTGGATTTTTTTGTGTTGTTGTTGTTGTTTTTTTGGGGTTGTTTTGGGGGTTTTTGTGTGTTTTTTTTCTTTTGGATTTTCTTTTTTTTGTGAACTATAGGCTCCACCAACATTACAGGTTATATAGGTAAATTATAGGTTACATCCTTTTCCCAAGCAGATTTAATTATTCAGCTGATTTTGACCTGATTTAGTCCTGGCACCAAATCCGTGAAGACAGCCAAGCTTCTATGGAAAAGACTGGGAAAACCTTTAATGCCCAATTATATATTGCATAGTTAAAAGCCTCTAACACTTAGAAAAGAGGATATAAAACTGAGGTCACTGCCAAGCACTTGAATGTTTCTTTATCTGAACATCTAAGTCATTGATTTCTAGGACTTTTTACAGTTTCTGCCCATATCAGTAGAATTTCTTACAGTCTTGATCCAATGGCTTGTCTTCACATACATTGTTTTGAAAGGCCAGGGGTTGAATATCCATTCTTTGGAAAATGTATACCCCAATCCCATTTTTGGTAGATGGCCAAGAAAAGATACGGATACCTTTTCTATACAGTCAACTAGAGGGTCTTTCACTACCCTCCTTGCACTTCCTCAGGGTGCAAGGGGTTTTCACTCCCCTCCTTTACTGCACCCACACACATTAAAGAGATCATGGGAACCTACAAAAAACCCACCTGTCCTTGACTTTATCAATACCTTGATCTGGAACTCAGAAGCCTGAACTATGTGTTCAGGGAAGAGTTTTCCATCAGTGGGGACACCAGGATACTGTAGGCTTTGATTGCACCTCTAGTGATGTGCTTATGGTTAAGGAGTCTCAATTTTGGGTCTACTGATTGCAATTTAAGTTCTGCTCTGGGAGTAATAAGGTAGATGCTTAAGCTCTTTCTGGCCCTTCTTCCTGTCCAGCTTTCTCTCTCTGATGTAGCTCTGGTAGTTTTTTATTTCGGTATCTGATCACAAAGTTGTTACCTCCAGTTTTAAAAGGATCCCATTGCACTCACTGTAGAACATGTTACCAGATTAATTTCCTTTTCTTAAGAACTTACAGTCTAGACAGATAAGACTAACTAGGGACCGAACAAAAGAAAGTACTATTATTTCTGTTCTGCTGGGAACAGAGATGCAAAAACCTTAAGCGGCAACTCAACACCATAACACCATGTGCAACATTTGCAGCAAAACAGGAGCTTAATTCCCGTCTGCTGTGTCCCAGGTCGGTTCTCTGATCACCACCTCAGCTATCCTTTCAAAGCACAGCATAAGCGTTGTGTAAAACTGAACCTTCAGCTGGCCCAGCTTTGCTTCACTTCCATGGCCAGAACTCCTACGAAACCGCAGGAACTGATGCCGACTTGCATTTAGCTGGGTATTTTTTCCTCTGACATATGGTATTTACAAGTCTGTTCTACAGTACCATGGTTATTTTAACACACATGTCCTTGATTGCTTGGAATAAGGCTAGAAAATCCTTTGAGTACCAAATATATATATATATATACACATATATATATTTCTATTACCGATTGCAATAGGATTTATGTGGATTCTTCTAGTGATTGACACATGGATATTTAAGGAGGTAAACTGTGAGCTTCATATTTAAGGGGACCTCTACTCTACACACTGCAATAGAAATATGTTTGTGAAGCACTTACCACAGAAACTGCCAATTTGGGGCAAAAAGTGTTCTCAGCAAGAAACCGTTAGAGAATTCCTGTGCCTCCATCTCTCATTTCTTATCTAACCCTTCTGCTTCTGCAGCACACACACACTCACAATCAGGCACATCACTGGCCCATGTCACATCTGCATCAGGAGCTTAGAGATGCAGGGGCCATCGGGGCAGGTTGCAGGCACGTCCTCAGTGGTAGAGTGGGGAATAAAGCAGATATCCCCATTTCTTTCTCTAAAATGGGCATCCCCAGGAAATATGCTAGGAAGGTCTCTTCATGCAGGGGGAACAGGGATTTTTCCAAAAGCAGTACAAGGCTGTATGTTTCATTGAGGTGAAAGCAGCCAGGGTTATGGGGAGGGATCCGGGAAGCCAGTGCCCTGTACCCCACCTTCCCCCTGTCAGAGCTGCCAAGTTTAATGCAAAATGTGCCAAAATTTTCGGTTGCCCCAAGCAACATTAGCAAACCTTCTGCAGCTTTCAGGGGCAGCAGGCAGAGCAGAGGGAGGGGCAAGGGGCTGAGGGAAGGGGCAGCTCACGGGGCTGCCATGGCTCAGAAGGAGAGGGGAGGAAGGCTGGGTGCTCCCATCTGCAGTCTCCTTCAGGTTCCTGCTTTTGGGCAGAGCCTCCTGCTCTGACACCTGGTTTTAAGACAGCTGGATCCTGCTGCTGACCCCTGCTCCCAGAGAGAATGAGAGAGCAGAAGCACCAACAAACTGCCTCCCTGGAAGGCTTCATGTTCCCAGTCATTACACGTCTATTAATCCCAGAAGTATATGAGTAATTGGCAGATGCTGGGGGAATGAGTTAAAGAATGCCACGGGAGCCATAGGTCTGGCTCCTGGCTCACATTGAAGCCACTGGCATCAGCTCTCGCGATTTTCTCCCTGCCTTCGTGGTGCTTGTCTTGCCCAGGTCTCCCAAAGGCAGGAGGAACTTATTTTTCATTAAAAGAGAGAACAGGAGAGTTGCAAAGTCTCTGGATTGTACAAGGGGGGAGAAAAACCTGAAAAAATTGACCTAGGTGTTTTACAAAGTACTACATAAAGAACCCAAAATCCTGCAGGCAGATAAGTAAACTGAGACTTTGGAATCTCATGACCCCTGTGGGACTGACTTCTGACTCTCAAGTCTGGGGTCAGCAGTACTGATGAGGCTCTGTTTATGCTGCTCTTCCCTCATGTTGTCCTGTTCAGGGGTTGGTGGGCTGTGCTCAGCATCACCTCTGCACCGAAAACAATGTCTGGTTAAGAAGAGACACTTTGGTTTGGTTCACTTCCCACCGCTGCTCTCTTTGCTGATGTCAAGCACACACATTAACAGAGACACCTTCCATTCTACCTTGGAAGAGATATATCCTCCATGTCATGTAATTTTAATATCATGGCTCCAGAAGGAGCAAAGTATACAGCCATCTAAAGGTGTTCTGCATCTACCTTCCTACAAGGGATAGCTTGTATAGTTGTATACTAACTATAGTCAAAACATGCCTTATGACGATAACATCTCGGTACTAAATAATAATATCAGCATTCATGTGTTAGAGAGTATTTCCTTTTAAATGTTTTAGTATAAAACCTAACAGAACAATTTTTAATGCAAATAGAGCTACCAAGCAGACTTTCACAGGGGCCCAGGGGTCTGTAAACAGCTGAGCAAACTGGCATTTAGAGCTATACTTGTAAGCTCTGCTTTCAAAGGCAAAACTTGTCATTGTGGTAATACATTTCAGCTATAGAAGACACACAACCAGTCTGCTCTTCATTACCATCTGGTGGTTGTTGCATGGAGTGGCATTACTCACTTCTCAAAAAGTTACTGAGGGGAATTGTCATCACCAGAAAGCAAAGGGCGCTGTAGCAGCAGTGGGCAGCACATTAGGGCTGGTTTTATTGGCATTGATGCAGAAGCATCAGGCCCAGAAAACACTGACAAAATGAGTGGGTGGAAAAGAGAAAATTAAGAAGCATCAGCATTTCATCAAGTAATTTAAGGCATACCTGAATATCTTTGCAAGGAGCTGAGAACTGCTTGGGAAGCATAGTGCACTTTTTCCTCCCACTGACAGCAATGGCAGCTGAGACCATTTGGCAAGATAAAATATCTTGTTAACCACTTTTAGTAACTAGGTCTCAGTTCTCCTTCACTACTTACCCGGAGAGATATCTTACAAATGGTATCCTAGCAGGGGCCCTATGTCCTCAGTGGTGAGCAAGAGGAAGATAATCCCATTCTACAGCTATACGAGGAGCTAGCTCTCCTCTCGCATAGTTTGTGCTCTCTCCACTATATAGCCTTTTCCCCTTCCTACCCAATGCATTGTGATTCAGCTTGGAAGGGACTTTTGGAAGGCATTGGTCCAATCTCCTGCTCAAAGCACAGCCAACCTCAAAGATAGATCAAGTAGCTCAGGGCCTCTGAGGAGATCCTCATGCTTTTCAGTCTTCTTGAAGTATTTATTATTCTTGGAGTATCTCTTATGAAGCAAGGGTAGTCTGCTCTTATACCGAGTAAAAGAATTATAATAACTCATGAAGTACAATATCCTTTTGCTTTTATCTAAGCATATGGATCAACAGATAATTAATATACAGCAGCAAATCCACACTGTGTGTGTTGCAACAGTAGAAATATAACCTCTTGTCCACAGTCAGAGAGGGTGCGAGCCTGGATACACCATGGGGTTGATTCAGTGCAGCTGCAGCATCCCTTGTATTATGAACTAGATTGATTTTTTCAAGAATAGCATAAAATTAAATAAAACAAATTCATTATTGTAATTATAAAATTCACAAAGCATAATACACTTTAAAACGGAAGTAGTTTTATGGCTCAGTTGCTTTTTACCTTTAAAGACGATGCACTCTTCAGGTCCTTTCCCGGCTCTGCCACTGATTTCTGTGATCTTGGATAAGTCATTTAGGCCAAATCTTCTAAACAAGTGTAGCTAATACTAAGTACATGAATGTATATGAAGCCTTTTACACAGAAGAGTGACCCAGATCTTGTGGCGTCCAAATACTCAAGTCTGCATTTAAATTTTTTTATCCTGAGACCTCTGTGTCTGAATTTCCTGTTCTATAAAGTTTAGAGGAGACTTATGTATACCGCAGGGATATTTGAAGGTACTAATTAGTTCAAATGCACACAATGGCTTAAAATCTATATATATAATAGTATATGTATTTTTTATATATAAAATAGTATATAATACTAAGTATTGTTATCAAATAGGTCAGTATTTAACCAATATTTATGTTCCTTGTTAGTTTAGACATTTTGTTGACTTCGTGTCTCATTTCAGATGTTTAATATGTATTCAGCTTTTAAATATTTTGCAGCTGGACAAAGGCATCAGAGATTAACACTACTTGAGAAATACATACTCTTCAGCCAACATGCTGTCTACATGAATGGGTCTCCACAGCCACCTCTCTGACCTCTTAGCCCATTTTGACGCGAGAAATGAAGGACTTCCACTGCTGACGGGTAAAATGGATGGGTGGAAAGCCTAGGGGACAAAAGGGAAGCTGAATATCTTACAGACACACAGTTCCAGGAGCCAGACTTCACGAGATGAATGTTTTTAACAGGATGGATGCGGTCTGCACTCACAAGTGCTCTTTCTTATCTCATGGAAAACCATCTGTGTCTTCCCTGACTTATAACTCCAGAGCAATACATGCTCTTTTCTCTGCTCTGTGGTTCAGCTCACAGCCCAAAAAGATGAAGTACAATCTACCCTGATTTATGTATGATTTAGACACCAGGATCGTTTAGGTCCTGTTCCAAAACTGTCTGAAATAAACTAAAAACCTGCCACTCACCCTGGGGAATCTGGATGAGAACCAGAAAGTATTTTTCACCAAGTTCCTGATTTACTATGGTGTTGGAGGTTTCTCTATAATACTTGGTTTTCTTATTGCTTCATTGTTGTTTTTATCCTGTTATACAAATGTTCTAATTCCTCAGTTCCTCACCTGACAGACAGGCAGGTGATATTTTGACTTCATCAAAGGAGACCTGAGAGGAATTGGACTTGGCTGCCACTCCTGTGGCTGGCCCCTCAGACTGGTCTAACACAGAGACAATGCTGAAACACATTTTGCAAATTTTCTGAAATTAAAACCTTGGTAATATCCAGAAGCAGAAGTAAAATTTCAGCCTTAATGTGCTAGGTGAAGGAAGAGACACTTAAGGAGGTACTTGGCAAGACAAAGGAAGACACAACAGAGAGGTTAGGAATATGAGAAGTTAACTCATGGGAAGGATCCAAAAACCATCCCTTACAGTAGGAAGAGATGACAAGGAAATGCTTCCAAATTATATTAAAAAAAAAAAGAGTATATTCTTGATATTTCTTCTTTTGGCCTCTTCTGCCCATGAAATGAAGTCTTCTTTCAAGCTCTTTCACTTTTGCCCAGAGATGGTATTAGAAAATATCTGAACCTATTATTGTTGACACCACATGAACGCTTGCTGCTGCTCAGGGGAACAAGGGGATGCTTCCCCACCACTTATCTCACCCTTTACTGCTTCCCAAGCATTCAAATTCTGCTGATTGTCCTAAAACAGGAGTCAAGATGGCTTTGCCCTATGAGGTCGGTTTGAAGGCAGCCCCTCAACCAGTTCAGTGTTTTCTAAAATGCATGAACAGTGAATAAACCAATACCCCCTGTTCTCCAGCCACTCCTCCTGCAGGCCTCTTCCCGGAGTACTTACTCATCCCCACAAGAGCCTCTCTGCCCCTGTGCCCACCACTGCAGTGGGAACAGATACCAACAGGGGCCAGAAAACTAGTAGCATCTCAATTTTGCGGTCTGGCTGAGAAACCTCTATCTCACACCAGTTCTTTTTATTTGTGTTCAGTTTCTTTCTTCTTCCAATTCTTATCTTTGCACTTATTTTAGCCTTTATTTTAGGGTTCTTTTTCAACTAGCTAAAACCAGCACAAATGACAGGGCGTAATCTATTTCTCAGTTTATGGACTGCTTCCAGTGACTGCTGCCAGCCCACACGACATAGACAAATCATGGATTTTAGACCTGCACCCCTGCATCAGTCACAGAGATAAGTAAAATTACTTGTTGTCTTACACCTCCCTGTTGACAAAGTGACTCCCAGCTGAAGAGATTCACATGTGCTCTTTATTTCGGCAAGCAAGAAGCATCTATCTCGCTCATCAAATGTGCTCCTGAGACAAGAAGGGAGTGTGCAAGCAGCTGTTGTGTAGGACTATTGCATTTGTTAAAATCATGCCCACTTTGTTTTCTCCTAGCGTAGGTATGACTATACATGGCAATACATTTCTAATGCTGTCATTTTCATGGCTGTAAATCTTCTCAACAGAATTCCAGAGGAATTTGCCATCAGCAATGGAGTCAGCCTGTAAGTTTTCAGTCTGGCAGCTTTTATTGTTATATTCTGCTGTTCTTCTAATACTCACTTTTAAATGTGAGAGGTGAAATATTTTGTAAACATATTATTGAAATATAATGAAAATTTTCCTTCTTGTCACCTTTGTCCTTGGAGGCAGCAAACAAGCTTGATAAAAAGTGAAAATACAAAATGCCTGCTTTTAATGAGGTGGGTGCAATGGCACGAGGATAAAGAACGGTTTCTATTTGCAGCGACCATTCCTGGATTTGTTCTAGCTTTTACTGTTTAGGGTCTTACCTCTTAAAAAGTACTATACAATCTCAACCAAAAGGTCTGTTTCTTTCCTTACTGAACTTGGCTGTTTGAGGAGTATGATTCACAGATTCACAAGTGTATGTAGTAAGTGCATCATGTTACTGAAATGGGACAAAGAGACACATTGCATTCTAGTGGCTCAGTGTGGTAAAATACTTTCAGAATATGAGATTACTCATATTTCTCTACTCACTACTTTAAAAGGACTTATTTAACCTGACAATTTAAATAGAGTTTTGCAGTGAGCTGCTTCAGAAAACAATGAAAAAGCAAAGCTGGAGAAAATTAACTCAATTTATCAGAAAAATAATTTCTGGGCCATTCCAGTAACCATGTTGCANAAAACAGGACCAGGCCTAAAAAACATAGCAGCAAAGGTATCAGTCCTACAGATATATACACAACTTTCCATGGTATGCATCAGCCTGTTAAAATCAAGGGAACGGCTTGCAATAGAAATGTATGTGTGCACTCCACTTCTACAGAATAATACATCAGGTATTAACTCTTTCTGTCCTGCTTCTGACATCCCACCAGCACTGACAAACCTCAGTTGTTAGGAACTGTATAAAAGGAAGCACCTGAAATACCTTTTAACAGGAATCATAACAATATCACGCTTTTGTGTCTCTGTTCTTTAAACACCTCCTTAAAACCAGCCTCTGCAGCACTGTCTACGCTGCCTTTTTTTAAGCAACACTTAAGACTACTGGCTCCTTGTAGAGCCACTGAGGCCACTAAACCATACAAATGCATACAAACTGCTGCCTTCATCTTCTTTGTGTCTGTCTCAACACTCGTTGAATGTCTTCCTAACTTACCACGGATGGTCTGTTCTCTGAAGCCCGGATTGTCTTTTTTCATCTCCTCTGTCGTACCTGGCACAAAGACCTTATTCTTTAGCCTCTACTACTTCTCTTGAGCTAGAATGAGAGGGAGGAGGAGCTTGGGAGTCTCCTGCACCTGGGATGAAGGACTTGGAAGGTCAGCAGAGTTGCTTCCCACAGGTAGCAAGGAGGGGGGCAAGGAAAATGTACTGCGGGGGGAGCAGGGTCGGTCATTATGCACGCAGTGCGGGACCCAGGTGCCTCAAGAGAAAGCAAATTCTGTAATGTTAAGAAAGGGTGTTGGATGAGCGGTGCAGACACAAGGCTGAGACATCTTAAAAGGGATTTCAAATGAGTGTTACAGGTGTTTATCTGACATGATTAGAGACTCACAAAATTATTCTGGCTGTAGATATTATAAGACAAAAAGAATCCTATAGCTCTTATTACATCTTATCTTCTCACTGTGATTATTAAAGGTAAATAACTTCCATTCATAGTTTCCATATTTACTACTATTTCTTTAAAAGCACTGTCCTAATTGTTTTACAGGCTCTTAAAAGAAAGTAGAAACTGCACTAAGAAGATCTTAATTGACCTTTACAGCTTATAAAAAGGGATAAATATGGGGTACATAGAAGGCAAAACCTTTGAACTGTACCTTTTTTATTTCCTGAGGGAAGGGCAAAGGTGCGGAGGCTTTACTGAGAGACCTGAAGGGAAACAGTTGGGAGGGTGAGGTGCCCTCCTCAGTGCATCACCCCGTCTACACATCCCAGGACCAAGCGCAGGTTCATTGTGTCACTGCGCAGCTCTTCTCCATCACTTGTGCAGCTTTCCCGCTGCACTGAAATCCTCAAAGCACAATAAAAAAGTATCTCCAGCTTGCCATTTTCTGCTATCCAAGAAGACTACTCACGAGCTGCATTTGACTCAAGGGATTACTGTGGGTATAAAATGACAACAGCATTATAAGAAAGAAGCTGAAATATGTGACCTATTTTGTTACCTGCCTCTTTTCTCTAAGTATAAATATTAACAGGGTTTGCTTTTCACTGTGAAGGTAGTCATTTCACAGTTCCTAGGTTTAATTTAATAGTCTTCAAACCCAACCATTTAGCTTAATTTTTACAAATTTGAAAAAATTACTTAAAATTTTGAATATGTCTTATCAGTACAGTTACTGCAAAATGTTACCTGCTCAGTGCCAAGTAAGAAAAAACTAATGCCCAGCCTAATTCGCATTTTTCTTTTAGCTGGCCTGTCTGCAGTATGAAAAGCCACACAGCCAAGCAACCAGTGGGGCACAGATGCCTGGCAATGCATAATCCAAAGATCCTGAGCTTGGTTTCCCATTGTTTTCTGGGCACACTGTTACACTGTAATGAAATTTTGCTAATTAATGATGCTGCTTTCACACTTAACACCCGTCCTGCTTCTGGCCTGTGGCTGGTGTATTCTCACAATAGATCTCCCCACTGACTGAAAAACTGCAAATCCAGTTGGACACTGAGATGATGAGTATCCTGGGTCTGCAAGTCCTTTTTTCCAATTACTCAAACCAGCCAGTATTATAAATATTACCATTTTCAGTCATCACCTCCACATACAAAGTGCACAGTGTGAAGCACACAGCTAAAATTTGAATCAAGTTTATTGATCACAGAAAAAGCTGCAGTTTGAACCACATTTATAAACCAGACCACCAGATGTTTTGTCACCTGTAAAAGCTTTTAGAAAATGTCTGTGGACAATAGTGATAATATCTAGGCTTTGCAAGTTAACTTCTTTGTCATGGTCACTCAGTTTGGATGTCACTTGTTCTTTGTAAAAACAGTTGTTAAAGAGCTGCTGAAAGCAAGAATTATGTTGCAATGAATATTTTTATCAAAATTATGACAAGATTCTTCCAAATTGGTGGCCTGGAAAAGCATGCTATACTTTCCTAGAAACAGATCTCCTGCAAAGAAAGCAGAACTGCAAGTTCTTAAATTTCAGATAAAACTATTGAGCATTTCAGTTGGTAACATGTGGGAGAGTGGAAGTCCTGCTGTTAATAACTTATCTTTTTCAGTCCTGGAAGCAATGGAATACAGGTCCCAGGCACGTTCCCATCATGCACCCTACAGGGCAAAAAGGATCCTTCTCACCACCCATGCTATGGCAGTGTAATGCCATGGGGCTCCTCCTTTGTGTGGTTGTTAAAAGTACTATATCAACCTTTGTTCCTAAGCCTCAACTACTGAGGGATATTTTCAGTATTGTCTCCACACAGTGGGATATTTGCAGTTGTTTCAAGACCCCAATTTAGAGTCCAGATGTCCCCACTGATCAAGCTGAACAAAATGGAGTTGAATTTCCACTGCATGCCACCTTTGGGAAACAGTTAATGGCTCAGTAGTCTTATTTTTGGGATACTCAGTGGAGAAAGCTCACACTGGTCTGCAGAAGACAGGACAGCTCAGCTGGGACAGCTCTTGACGAATTGGATTGCCGAGGAGAACACCCTCACCATCCCTGGAAGTACATTTGTTGGGCTGAGAAGGCCTGCAGGGCAGGCTTTTAGATCACTCCTTCTCTAACCATACGATAAGCTCCAGAAATGCACGTATATAATTCCAACCACTAACAGGCATTAGGATTGGGGACTAAACTACAGCTGGTCCTAACCAAAGCTGCCCTGAAACATACAGAGAATGAAGAATTCATATACAATAAACCCCCGTACTTATGCCTTAAGATGGATTTTGGCAAGCCATAGAGAGCAGCAGTCTCCCTTTCATATAGGCATATCTGACTTTCACATGGCTTATGACAAAGCTAAAATGACCTATAGGATATAATGCTGCACATTATCAAGAAGTAAAAGGGACTCCATAGTCCCATGGAAAGTCCCAATTCAGTGTTTCAGAGGAAACAAGTAACTTTATTACAGCTATGTTTGTTATTAATCTGAACAAAGAGATGCATTTTGATGTATTTCTATAGGCATGATTTTTTTTTAAGTGCTAGACCCAAGTCACATCAATTATAATTGAAGACTACTGAAATGTACTGATCATGAATAGTAAATCTTAAAAACTCTTGGCAAACCACAGTGCTAAGTATCATCGAGTTGAGCAGGGAGAGCACATTTTTGAGCAACTAAGGGCTAAAATAGGAGGAAAAGAAAGATATGTCCAGAGTAAAAGTCCTCAAAGCAAATAAAAAATATTTATTATACTGTTATGAACCATTAATGAAACAGTTATTTTCATAAATTCATACTGTCATGGTTACAGGAAGAAGCTGTGAGGGTGAAAGACTGCCGTGGTAATCTTGTAGGAACTGTGTTGTGCTCTTTCTTCAAGAGTGACAAATTTGCATAGAAACATGCATTGTTAAAACCTTCAAAATTATCACTAGAACTTGCGTCCTGAACTGTCTGTTTCAACATTCCTGTATTTTTCAAATATTGTGGCATATTTCAACCACAAAAGCATCACCAAGAGTCTGCCATTTCTCAGAAGTAAGTCTGCATGACACTGTAGGAGCCTCAAAACCGTCAAATACATATCCCAAGGTCACTGCACACAGGATGGTGTAGTGCACAGATGAAATGGGTTGAATTTGAAAGGGATAAATGTTATCTCTGCTGAGCTACTGTGCAGGGAAACAGAGCGGCACTGGCAAAGTCATAAATTGTGCACAGGGCTGCGATTAGTCAGTCTGGAATATTGCTCATAAGAGGTGAGGCTATGTTAGACCATCAATTCATAGAGTCTTTAAAAAAATACCATTCTAAATGCAAGATCAATTACTTTGGTTAAAAAATAGCAACAACAACAACAACAACAAATCTGTTGTGATCTCCTGCATATGCCACAGCAGATACCTCTGCAGGACAGCTGTCCAGCCCCA
This sequence comes from Pampusana beccarii, assembly GCA_013399365.1. Lineage (NCBI taxonomy): Eukaryota > Metazoa > Chordata > Aves > Columbiformes > Columbidae > Pampusana > Pampusana beccarii. The sequence continues at coordinate 2,445,024 of VWYH01003089.1, read as the reverse complement.
AACCTGCTCAAGGATGGATGGATGGATGGATGGATGGATGGATGGATGCTCTCAAGCCTTCACAGCTGGACAAAGTACTATTTGCACCAAAACGTACCATTTCTTCCGAATCTGCTTTTACTTTGTCAGGAACATTAGAGCCTACCAGCGTGAGCATTCACTGAGAAGCGCCCTCAACGATTATTTACTTTTTCTTGACGAGAAGTTCGCGGCTCACGGCAGCCCGGGGGCTCTCGGTCCCCACCTGCCGCTGCAGCCGCTTGGCCTCGCTGCCCGCTCCGGCACGGCCGCCCCGCTCCGCTCCGCTCCGCTCCCCCGCGGCGGGGCGGACCCGATCCGGTCGGACCGGGGCAGGTCGGGGCGGACACGCCGCTCACGGTCCGTGGCGGACCAAAGTGCTCCCCGGGGCCGCGGCGCCCCACTCCGCGCATGCGTGGCGCCGTGGGGAATTGTTGCTCCGTTCCGCACCAACTTGCAGTCCGCGGATCTTTCCCCGGGAGGCGGCGGCGGCGGCGCGGCCGGGGCCAGGATNGGGCGCTGTCCCTGCCGCTGGTGCTGGCCGTGGCGTGCGCGGCGCGCAGGTGAGCGCCGCCGGGCCGCGGAGGGACGCGGGTTTGGGGCCGCCCGGCAGCCTCCCTAACCTGTGCTCCTTCCCGCAGCGCCGACGGGCCCAGCAACATGTCCTACGTGAAGGAGACGGTGGACAGGCTGCTCCAGGGCTACGACATCCGCCTCCGGCCCGATTTCGGAGGTGAGGCGCCCGCGCTCCCCCGACCCGCGCCCCAGACCTCCCGGGGCCCCCCGCCGGCTAACGCCGCTTGCCGCTCCCCCCGCAGGTCCGCCCGTGGATGTGGGCATGCGGATAGAGATCGCCAGCATCGACGTGGTCTCGGAGGTCAACATGGTGAGTGACCCCCNCTGCCGGCCCCGCCGCCGAGCTGCGCGCCGCTCCGCGGGTGCGGAGGCAGCCGGCGCTCCGGCGGGGAGAGCTCGGCCCCAGCGGGAACACAAGCCCCGCGGGGACGGGCTGTGATTTGCCGGGTGCCCGGCCGCAGAGCGGGCTGCCTGCTGAGCCAGGACAAACGCTGCAAAACAGACAAGCATATCGCGGTTGTTCGGAAAAGTTATTTGCGTTGTTGGGATGATGTGTGCGTGCCTGAGTTGGCAGTCTGGAAGTGCTCCCTGCCTTCATGAAAATAGCTGCTACAGGTTTGAGGTTCTGGGTTCTGCCTGCAGTGTTTTGCCCTTTGCATGATCAACAGCTGTCGTCAGAAATGTTGGAGTTTCTTGAGCTGCAGGAGCAGATGGGCAGATGTGGTTTTTTTTCATGTTAAATGGTTCGGTTATTCACTTTGTAAGCTAGTGGTGTCAAGTAAAACATGCAAAAAGACAATAAAAAGCCTCTAGAAATAAACCTCTTGCTTGTAGAAGGGAAAAAGACCCAACATTGCTGGTTAAGTACACACAGGTGTTGTCTATTGATCTATCAAAACCAGAAAAGTCTCCTAGCTACAGGTGTGAAACGTACTGCATTTGATTTCAGTTCTGCTGCTGGAAGGAATGCTAATAGACATACAGGCTTAAAGAGCAAAAATGTGTCTGTATAGTGCTTGCCTCGTTTGACAGCCTTTTCCCAGAAGCAAATGAAAAATCAGTTACAAGTTTGAACATTTTACAAAATCGTGTTGGATTAGTATGTACTGTGGGCATTTTGCTCTCAGTCCCTTTTCTTATATTTGGTCTCATGTGAAAGTCTAAGATTTTTTCTTTCCATATAGGAACACCTATTTAGCTAAAAGAAGCTAGAAACCTGCATTTCCATCTTGATCAGCAATTTGACTCCAAAAAAAAGGTGACATCTGCCCGTCCAAAGTAGTTATCCAAGAGTGGGGATTTTTCCCTGGTATATTAGTTCAGAGCTGTCATTAAAAGAATCTGGGAAGAGAGATTGTTTTCTTTTTCATATTTAGTTTTTTCTGTTGTTTGTGATATATACAGAGTTCCTGTTTGTGTTTAACTATTATATTTGCTTATGAACATGTCTGGCAGAATGGGGAGGAAAGGAGATCTGTCACATATTGTGTAGCATACCAGGCTCTGCAGAGTGTCAATACCACACAAAGACAACATTTTGCAAGTTTCAGCTCCTGGAGTTGCTGTATTGTATTTTTAGGGAGAACGTGGTTGGGACTGTGCAGAGGAGGCAGAGAAAACACAACGTAGACCTTCTGCATATCAAAATAGTCAAAGAACAAATCTACTCCAAAGTGTTTCTACCACCCTGTAATGGGACCATTGCTTCTACAAAGCAGTACACCCCAGGAAAGCCAAACACAGCAAACACAATCACCAATATCTGCCCTGAAATATCCAGAACTTACCCTGTAAAGTGTCAAGACCTGGAATTCTGAAATCTGAAGGGGAGTGGATGTGACTGTTTTGAGTGGCAATTTCACGGGACATTAATTGCATTGCACTGGCTCATAGCATTTCTGCTTAGCTTTCAAGGTGCCAACATGTAACTTCTTCCTCCATTCCACTGGCTTGCACAGCCCCTGGAAACTGTTAATTTGAACATCCTGTTTTTTTAATTGAGGAAAGTTACATGCTAGTTGGGTTCTTAAGAGTAATCTCCATGTGCTAGGGGAGCTGCTCAACTAAGAGTGGTCAAAAAACTTGACAAAGTGTTTTCATTTCAAAAAACATGACATCTCTCACAGTGGAAGGAAGCAACCAGTCTCAGGTATAGCAAACAGCCTATACCTTAAGGCAAAATATGGAAAAAACAGTCCCCATTCTGGATCAGTCTGAAAGGGGTTCTCCCATATCACAAGTGCTTACCTGTACATACCCACATCTACGGTGTTCTTTGTCACAAGGTCTGTATTGTTTTATCAGAGACTGTTATCTAGTCTTTTGGACAGCGATCGGTAATGTCATCTGTCACTGCAGAAATAACTGGTTTCTCAGCTTAAGAAAAAGTTTCCTGCCTAGTAAAATAGTGCTTTATTATTTTTTTTTTCTGAGAATAAAAGCCTTGAAATGCTTAATGTTGCAGCAACCTGTGAATCTTTGAGCTGCTCCTTTCCTTTTAAACTGCTGTAGACCTTTTTTCTCCTGTTCAATAAGAGCTACCGTTCTGTGGCTTCAGAGGCAGAACTGTCTGCCAGAAGATGCTAGTTCATAGCTTATGTTGTCTACAGGGCAGGTTTGCTGCTGAAGGAAACCAGTGGCATGAGCAGAGAGAGAAAGACCCTTGTTGTCTGAGCTCCTCCTGGCGAGAGAGTTGGGTTGCACTCCACCAGAGCTCTGCTCAATCAATCTCACCCTAGCACTGATGGAGGGAGTTATCTCTTGGTTCTCCTCAGGCACATGAAACCCTATTTCCAGAATGACAGAGGCAGCTATTCTGAATCTTGGTACCGATAGGCAGGGTTAAATTTTCTATTCCAGTCTTAGTGCTTAAAGAAGAGTAAAGATCAAAAAAAGTATATCTCTAGGCTACATGTGCCTCTATGGTGCATTAATTGAGAATTTGTCATGGCTGTAGGCTGTATGCCATGTCAACGGGGTGATGTGTATGTCCAAGGAAACCAAGTCTTTGGGTGGAAAGTTAAAATACAGACAACAAAACTATTGTGCATTCTGTGAACGCCATCAATAATAACTGCTCAAGAAGCTTGTCTAGCTGTAGTGGCTTCTTTAAATATACTAAACTACTGTGAAATACTCGATTAATGAATCGAAACTCACACAGCCTTGAAGTCAGCCTTTCTGTTATTTCCCCTGAGTACTTAGTCCTCATCTGTCCAGCTCTTTAAACTACATTGTTTTATATCTGCTTGGTAGTTAAATAATACTGTAGTAAGCTGCTATAGCAACTTTTACAGAAGGATTAATTGAAGAACTGACTCTCATGACTCTCCCATTTGGCAATGGATATGTTGTCATATATTGTTTATTGCTGGTAATAGGCTGAAGAGTTTGCCATATATTGAACAAGCAGGAGAAGTAGAATGTAAAAGTCCTAATGATTGTCGCCTGGTTCTAACTGTACTTTCTCCCTAATATACCATAAGTTTTAATCTCTTCCCATCAGATGTTCACATCTTTGCTTCAGTAATTGCAAACATTCCCTCCCAAATGTACAAGGTGACCCTTTGCTTTGTCTCATGACTGTTCAGCTAACATTCATCCATGACAGAGTTTCTTCAGAAGTATGTCAGATGTCTACATGAATATAAAGAGCACATTAACAACCGTGCTATGGCTAAACCTATTACATTTCTGTGGTGTGAAGTGTCTTGTCTACTGTGATACCTTTACAGGGTTAATAGAAGGTGCTACCAGTACTTCAAGAATGAAAATGGATAGCATGGTTCATGGTAACTACCTTCAAGCCTCAGGGCAAGCAAACAAATACCATAGTGCTATATCTACTAGGAAATAATCAAGAAGTATCTGGACTCTGTAAAAAAAAAAAAAAAAAAAAGGTCCCATGCTATACGTGACATGAGTTTCTCTAAAATGTTTTTCCTATTACTCAGGTGGTCAAACCATCATAAGAGGGAAAAGGTAGCTGTACATGTTCCAAAGCTTTGAAAAGGCGGTGCACACAATAAAGAACCTTTAATAAAGCAGTTAAAAGAGACAGCAAAAAAAGAAGTCTGATTATTTTATATTGGGAAACATTGTTCCTGACCTGCTACACTGAATTTAGACTGATGATGAAGATTCAGTTTCTTGAATGATAGCAGATTGAAGGTTTTGTGTCCCAGCAAAAGGAGGGTAAAGAAAACATGGAAAGAATGTTTCATCATTCTTTAACAGAGGTGTAATTCTTTAGCTCCTCTACACCCAAAGTCACTTTTACTCAAGGCTCTTATATTTATTTGGTCTCCTAAGCAAGCCTCACATCTTGCAGAGAAACAGGATCTCATCTGTTGCCTGCTGCTCAAAAGTCACCACCTAGTTCTCAAGGTTTCTCCTTAAGGAGTCTGTCTTTTATGCTGGCAACATCCCAACCTGTTGGATAACATCTTTTTGCCCCAGAAAGAGTTTAATGTCGCTTAAACCACTCGTCTTTTGTGTCCTTTTGGGAAAACTGATAATTAAATGAGCCAGCCACATACATTTTTGGTTTCATCCGTTGCTTGTGATATCACTCTCTCGTATTCGGTCTCGGTCATTCCAGCCTATATCATTATACATAAGAAATCAGGCATAGAGATAGCCATTATCTCCTGGTGCATTTTTGACATGTCATATGCTGAGTGAGCAAGTTGTGTTTGCAATACAGAGTAGCTCTGCATGTCATGTTTGATCCCTCACTCTGTCAAGACTGCAGATGATAATTCGTTTGCAAAATTAAGTGTCTCTCATAGTACTTAAAGCTCTACCGCCCATGTTGTCAGACATCTTTTCCTACTAAACTTGTTTAGCTTCCTCTGGAATCAATATAGTGCTTATCTCTTTTTGTGCTTTAAGACTGCTCCCAGGCCTACTGCTGAAACACTAGCTTACATTGGAAATTACATCAAAGAGAAATGCCTTTCTGATGTATCAGAGGCTTATAGATACACTACTTTAGAGGCTTATAGACAGCTCTGTATGAAGGCTTGACTATATTAGTTCAGAGTATCTTACTTTGTTCAGTTTGGGTAGTGAACAGTTCTGCAACTGTGCAAAAATGAAGAACAAACTTGTGTTTCACCCCATGATCTCTAGAAGGATCATCTTGATCTTCAGAGTGTGTCTTTCTGGGATGCTTTGTGCTTTTTCTGTTTGAACTTTCACAGAATAATTTCTCACACAAGAGTTGATGTATTTTACTTCTTTTGGGATCTACACAGGTTTACTGTGTTTACTGTTTATCACCAATCTAACTGCTCAATTTCCTTCAAAAAATGACAGAAATCAGTGTGGAAAATAAACAGAATATGTTCTTGACACTCTGAACATCAGAACCAAGCAAATGAATAAGCTGTCTTTGTCTGAGCAAATATCACTGCAGGTTGAAGCAGAGGACTTTTCATTTCGTTTTCATTTAGTTGTATAAACAGCAGAGAAGGACATCTGCATCCAGAGCGCCATGAACAGGAGCACAGCCTGTAGGTTGAGGGAACTGGTTGCCTCTACTTAGCACTCACTAGACCATATCTACATACTGCATCCAGTTTTGGGTTCCCTCCCCAGACAATACAAAAAAGATGTTGAACAGAAGCAAGTTCAGTGGAGAGCCACCGAGCTGATCATGGCTGGAGCATTTGCTCTTTGAGGAGAGGCTCTGGGACCAGGACTTGTTAAGCCTGGAAAGGGAGGGCTTGCTAGGCAGCTTCCCAGGACCTGTGAAAAGATTTTGAAGAAAATGGAGCCAGGCTTTTCGCAGAGGAACATGGCAGGAGGACAAGAGGTGGAAGACATGAAGGGAAACAGAAGAGATTCAGATTGGATGTAAGGAAAAGGGGTCTTTATCCTTTGAGGACAGTCCAGGAAAGAAGCAGGATGACCAGGGAGCTTGTACAGTTCCCCTTCCTTGGTGGTCTGCAAGACCTGAGTGGATCAAGCCCTAAGCAACTGTGTCTGACTTCATAGCTGTATTATTCTATTTTTTAGAATAATAATTCATTAAGACATTCAGGAGGCAGAACACCCCTTAACATTAATGAACATTCACCAATAGTCAGCTATGCCTAATTTCAAGAGTTCTGGGATGATCACACAAGATGAGTTTGACTATATATATATATATATATGTATATATATACACACAAGTTTTCAAATTTACCTGTAAATCCAAGACAAGGATATAGATGCCTCCAGGATCTAGAAGAACAGAAGGGTTTCCAGTTACTTTAGGGCTGATGGCAGCCCAGGTGGCTGTAGCACCCTACACTGGTACGTGTTTAGTCAAGAGAAGCTACACCTGTGGGTTTAAACACTCGGTCTCAGTAGAGCTTAGAACCAAGGCACTGAAAGTTTGCCTATTAATCCTGGCTCATGCATTGGTCTCCAATTTTAGGAATGATAGACTTTCGTGTATGGGTGCAGGTTATCTTAAGGAACTTTTTGCAGGCTGAGGGAGGCTTAAGCTGTATTTATAGGCATAGCCAGAGTTTCCCACATCATCTTGTTCTTCACCCCTGTCTGGATTAAGTATCTGAGAATTTAGCATGGCAGCTGTTGTGAATCTCAATGTAGGAAGCCAGCTCTGCACTAAAGAACAAAATCAGCATTAGGAACCCCATCTCTTTGCATCCCAACAGCCAAGTCTCATTTTTTGTAATGTTAAGTCTGGTTCCTGGAGAATTACTGCTGTAGTACAGAAGAAGAAAGGAGAAGTGCTTTTCTGTTACATAGCAGCTCGCTTGAAAAGCATGAAGGACATGCTAAAGCACTTGAAATTAATATTAATAAGAATGTTCAGCAACTGGTTTTATTTTTTTCCAGTAAATATGGAAAAACTAATTAATAATACTTAAAGGTCGATCATTTCATCACTGTCTATTCCAAACAGGAGTAATTATATTAAAGAGTGAAACACAGAGTGAATGCAGAAATAGGCAGCTTGAGGTTAAATGCCTGGGTCATTCTTATTGGATGTTTTGTTGGGTTATTTTTCATTTGACTGCATGAATAAGTGGTTCTTCAACAAGATTAAGAAGGTGGCAAAAAGGATAAAGCAATAACTTAAATGTTCTTTCGTATGGTCCAGAAGGTGGATATATCTTAATTTTTCAGAAGTTAAACTAACCTAAGACCAGCTTCAGAGTTGATAATAAACTATATTCCAAATTTTCTTTTTAGCCCAGCAGGCATAGTTCCCTAATTTCAAGGTATAAACAAACTAGCTATGAACATCTTTCATAGAAAAGGTGTAATTCTTTTATCTGATGTTAAACTCACAGTTTCCCACGAGAGCAACTCTCCCGACTCCCTCAGTTGTTTCTAGCTACTGCAGGTGGCTTTCTTTCACTTTCCAGCTTTTCTCAAGAGCTGAGAAAATCAGTTCTGATCCATAAACTTCATCTTTTAGCACAGATTTTATACCTGATTTCACAGGGCATTCTGACACATCTCTAGTCCAGCCAGATAATATAACCTGTGCAGAGTTTACATCTCTGAAAACAAGAAAAAAAGCAGTCACACTTCCCATTTTTTAAAAAAACATATTCAATTTTTTAAAAACATATTCCAAGAATGCAACAGAATAGCACAAGATAACGAAGGGCAGAAAATTACAAGTCAGCTGAATTTTTTAAAATATTTTTTTGGGTATTTGCTGCTTACCTTCTTGTTTCTCTTGAGTGTGGACTCAAGCCCCAAAACAACTGCAAGTCTGAAATATGATGGTGTTACTGTGATGAACTGTCAAGAATATATTCCACTAGAGTGAGTAAGTGACCTCCTGCAAAGGAAGGGACCACAATAAACACTTCTCCAACCCGGTCTCATTCCTGAAACATGCCGTTAATCGCATCACGGAGGTGAGCAGTGCTGCATGTGAAATGGGACGGGTAGACACCCTCCCGCTCTGTGGTGGAAGCTTTAGCACCCAGTTTGCAGTATCTGGGATTTCACTAAATAGGGGGTATACCTGCGATGAGATACGCCTTTCAGTTACGTGGATGAGAGAATCCAAGGTTTTCCCCAGCACTGCCTGTTTTGTGCACGCACATTAAACAATTTGGCTGTGCTGTGACCACTGAAAACTTCCAGCCTGTGTTCTGTTAGTGTGCACAAACCCCACCGTTCAGTGGCACAAACCTTTTGAAACGTTCAGGGTCCCAAATGATTCTTTAATAATGGAACAGTCAATTGTTCGTACAAAACACCCATTCCTCAAAATTAACTGCTTTCTAAAAAGAGTAAAACAAGTCCATGAAATTACGTTTTAAGTTCTTCCAGGAACCTGAAAGATATTTGTTTTCTTGTGTGTGTGTAGGACATGTCAGGGGCTGATCTAAGAGCTGTGTGTTCGTTTTCCCCGACTACATTGCCTTTTTACTTCTGATTCTGGAGAGAATATCAGAATCTTTCAAACTAAGCATTTTTCTTCATAAGGAGATTTGAGGTATACATTTCAAGCATTTGCAAAACTTAGTGATTTTTTTTTTTTCATCAGTTTTGCTTTGTACTCTGTGGCCTGAAGAGTATTCCTTGACTCCTCTAGGCTGTTCTAACTCTTCTAACTGCAGACTTGGAGCTGAAGCTGCGCAACCAGGAGAGGGAACAGTCGTATCACCAGTTCAGCCTGAGCTGGGAACAGATTCTAGCCCCAGGGAGGAGAAGGAGCAAGCTCCAAAGCCAGCACCAGAAAGGCTTGTTCCTGTTCACAGGATGGTAAGTACTCTGGGACAACAGCTGGAACTGTTAAATCAAACCCAGAGATTGCCATCGTTCAGAAGTATCCCCAGCTGATGTGTTTTGTTTATCTCTGTATTCCAAACACCAGCTGCTGGAAAGAGTTCTCTGGGATGTCTCATCTCCCATCCAAATACGCAGTATTTTAAAGCATCAGTGAAGCCTGAAGAAAAGAACTATCTGCAAGGGCTTCTTGTGAGTGATAAAAGAGTCCAAGATGACTGACAGAAAGATCTTATACTTTCATGGTCTTTGAGACTCCTTTTTTTCTTCTAGAAAGAGAATTATGGATCTCAAGACATGCACTTCATGGTTGTAGAATTCCTCTTTCCTCACATATAATACCGCCTGTAACTCTGGCAGTGCTCCAAAAAGCATATTAAAATGATTTTTTTTTGCACCCTAAAGGCTAAACTACTGCAAATACGTTCACAAGGGAATACGTCATAGCAGCCACTGAATAATCTAGCAGAATAACACTAGATAATGCAGTTTGTTCCATTCTTTCTTTAATCAAGATTTACATGAGCTGGAGAAGGTAGATTTGATTTCTTGCCTATCAACCTTTACAATGTCCTTTCAAGATTAAAAGGTTGCTTTTCACCAAAGCAGTGTCACGCTGAGGTTTGCCTCATCCTCTGCTGGGGCAAATCCTTAATGGTTTGTGTTATGTCATGAACAAAGAAAAGGTAATTTAAAATGCACAAAGGCAGCTTCTAGAAAGCTGCATTATCACACAGACATCCACCCTACAGCAAGATTGAGTTGTAAGATTTTAAATGCTCACAAGAGTGTGTAGTTTCAAAGCAAAGATTAATGATTTCAGACTGCCAAACTTAATTAAAGGTTGGAATAAATGTTCTCCATTAAAATTCATCAGTCCATTTGGCTGAGATTGAAGAATTTCAGTCATGTCTCTTTTAATTGCCTGTAGAAAGAACTGAAGAGATAGCAAAGCTAAACTGTTGAAACAGATACACAGTGTCTAAATATTGTTCAGGATCTTAACTGTATTAAAAGAGAAGTGCAATTAATTTCACAGCATATTTTTAACCTGAAGAAACTCTTAAGTGTAGCTGAAGTAAAATGAGCAGCAGTCAGCTGCAGGTAGATACATTCATGCCTGCGTATCTCAGGAACTTCTAGGCAGTACTGGTTCCTACAAAGCGCTGAAGACTCTGGTCCCATCTAAGGAGACCATGTGCTGATCGTCCCATTGGTTTTAATGAGTACGCTTACGGATAAAATTTCTCAAACCAGTAAAATTACGTGCATATTAGCTTTACCAGCTCAGCAGCTTTCAGGAGCCGTCCAGTGGTCTGGTTTACATCAGTTTTAAACCTTTGTTTCCTTGAATTTTCTGTGTCATTAGTCTTCAGGATGAGAGAATAACCAAGCCTGGAATGATACCCTCACACTCTGTGTTCTTCCATGATGATTTATCCTTTCTTTAACCAATTGTTTGGTAAACTATTCATTCAGAATACCAATATACTGGTCAAGCAGAGAAATGGATGAGGTTCAGAGGCTTCATACATACATTGCATTTCACAGCTTTATCGTTGGCTTCCTGTGAAGGAAACAAAACATGGGATTAAAAGCCGGCTGTAAATTCTGGGTTTATTTTATACACTGTGCCAGGATGAACTGGGGGGAAAAAAAAGCTGCAAAACATCAATAACATCCTGGGAATCAAATCTGCAATGACAGACTTCACAGCTTGTTAAATGCTCTGTGGATTCCTAAACTAATAGGAAGCACATACAGTGTCATTGTCGTGTCAACTGGAAATGAATCCTGAATACAGATCTTTTCAGTTCCCACTGTCAAGAGAAATGAGTTTATTTTCCAAAAGCACACTAGTGGTATGAATTTCTGTATTTCAGATAACACATTCTTTCCTTTTAATTATTCCTAGTAGAAACTCAGAGTAAGCACAAAGCAGATGATAAGAACTAGCATAGTGCAGGAAAATATAATGACAAACATAACAGAGTAGTAACACTGCCATCATCCTGCCTCTTCTCACCAATCTGACACGGTCCATCTGAGAAAGTTGTTTCTTGCAGAAATTTTTGCACTGGATCAGTTCAGTGAGCCAATTTTAAATACGGAGCTAAAAATTCTGCCTCTATGTGGTGTGTCTCATCCCAATGGATATTTCATCATGCCAATACTGAAAATATACTATAGCACAGATCTTTTACAGTTCCCTTCCCAGAACCCTATAATCCTTAATACAGTTTACACTCTTCTGCCCTTTAGGATAGCACCAGGGAAATAACACTGCCAGAGACAAAATAGGGAAATGTGGCCCATGTCCACCCACTCTCCTCTGGGTTTGATCTGCTCAGCCTCTCACTGGAACAGGGATGCTTTGTAAGTAATACTGCTCTAGCTCATAGAAGAAGAATAAGCAGGAGCAGACACAAACCATATGAGTCAAGACTATTCACATGAATAACAGAACTGCACTGTCATTGTTCGTCTCTGGGCATTTTGCAGTGTGATGTGGGTACGGTGTTATATTTATGAATGTAATGCGATGGATTTAAATTTATTTTATTTTAGTGGCTTCGAAGTACCTGTAAGCACTCCAGTTAGTCGAAGGACAGACATTAAATAAATACTGTAAATTACTTTTTAAGGGGTATTAAGATTAATTCTTCAGCTCATCATTAATAGTGAGTGCAGCACTGGCAAAGAGCAGCTGAGCAGCCAGCAGTGTTCTCAGTGTCAGGTGTTTGCTCTTCACATCTGCAGAAGCCAGAAGCAATTAAAACGATAGGTCAACTCCTTCTCTCAGAGGGTAACACACAACAGAGGACCACCCAGGAACACTGCTCATTTAGTTGTCCAATTTAAAAGCTGGGTTTTTTTTCTCAAAAGGAAAGAGAAAATTTAGTGATTTTTTTTTTTTTAAATTTATTTACAAGTCACTTTTTCTCTTCTAATAATCCTACTTATGCCTACCCTCCTCCCACAACAAGAGAGCTATTAAACTACTATTTTATTGGAAACAAATACTTTTTTAATAAAAAAAGATTTAGTATTAATTTGCAGATGATTCAGACATGTATTATTGAGGCAAGCTTATTATATGGGTTCATTGCAGGACCTGATGGTTTCAATGACTTTTGCACAGCTTGTCTTTGGAAATCCAGGCAACGCTGGTGCTCCAGATCATAGAGAACAAACTCAGGAGGAGCTGCTGGCGACAACCTGTTGTTGCAGGGGACAGTGTCAGCACCTGGCTCTGCCGGAGAGGACGGCTGGCTCTGCAGGGACCCCACTGATCTCATTCCTGCTCAGCACAGCCCACCAGGTCAAGCTGCTGGCATGGCAGATGGCTGATTCTTCTCACCATGTTTAAAACAGGAATACTGCGGTTTAAGTCATTTGGTATGGTTTTTGATTGGTTTTTGTTTGTTTTGTTTTGTTTTGTTTTGTTTTTTAGAGCCTGTTACAATGCAGTTGGCATGTTTCTGATTTGCGGTGTTTCCAAGGATGTGTTTTTGTGGGGCTAGAAGGAAGCTTGGACTAAAGCAGGCAGATCTACATTCTTTAGTTATTGGGGTTTTTTTTCCTCATCCAAATGGCTACAGTGATGGAGAGTTCACCACAATATTTTGGAAAGGTTTTAAAAAATACGGAGCTCTGTATTTGAAACATTATGAATCCAATAAACTCATTAGGATGCATAATTTTGCACTTACCAGTCCAAGCAAATGGCATCAGTGTTTCAGTTACAGAAGTGATCATCATAACACGTTGCAACGTTCAAGAACTCTGCAGCAGGAAGCTGGACAAACTTTAGGCAGTAGCAAACAAGTGCAAATTCGGGATCAATATGCTTTGATTGAAATACTTCAATTTGCTAACATTTAGCTATGTCCACGTGCTCTTGAGTCATCTTTTATAAAAATTCTGTAGAAGAAAAATAGATACATGCAAAATCTAGGTAGGGAAAAAGTTGTTCTTACTTGTTAGCTGTTCTTCCACTGAGTATTAGCTCCAAAGGGCACGTCAAGGAAAAACTTTTCAAAATGCCTAGTTTCTATGCTAAAGTTTCTGAGATCTCAATAGCAAAATGCAAACAAATGAAAATGAGCAAGCAAGGAAAAACTAGAGGCCCGTCATCCTCTCAGAAATATATTCTCTCTCATTTCAGAGTCTTGGCTTATGGACAACTTGGTTTTCCTTGCATGTTTTCTACAATTTTCCTGCTGCTGTATTCATCCATCCTAACCTAACATTTAACTGTTGGTGCAAAAAGCTATCAGTCTTTCTGACAGTAATTGGAAATCTCTGAATCCTTAGCCTACACTGAGCCAACTCCAGTGGAAACAAAATGAGTGCAAACAACTACCTGTGCATTTTCTTTTTTATTATTCACACCCACAACTACGTTATCAGAATGACATACAAGCTTTAAAAGTCACAAGTGAGAATCTCTTCTATTCTCTGTAGACATAAGTGATGACCTACCTTTGATTTTAGTTTTATATTTGTCTTTAGAGTAAGAAATCAGGATTCAAAGAGGAGCCTTGAATTTTGTGCTGCAGTTGGGAGAGTATGTGGGCGCTAACGCTTCTCTTTCCCAGTGAGTGCCGTCGTTGTGGCAGTGGAACAAAGCTGTGAGAGGAGGTCCTGATTCCAAAGGAAAAGGCAGCAGTTCAGCTGGATCAGGACAGGCTCAGAAAGTGCTTTGGAGACCAGTGCAAAAGCCTTAGATTTTGCTCTATGTTCAGCAGGGGATCAGTGCCTACAGTGATTATATATTGTTGTGCTACTGAAGAAAAGACAACAGTGTCAGCAGTGAGATCCTGGATAGAACCATAGGGTCAAATTCTGTTCCTTACATGGATTTTGGGATTTTTTTGCATGACTCTGGACACACAGCAACTCCTCTGGCCTTCGGAGTTCATCCTCTCTTCTTATTCCTACCTGACAGGGACATCATGAGAATTAAATGCATCGTGTGAGTGTTCATTTGGACAGTGGGCTAGTTTCTGCACACTCAGATGAAAAGAAAGGCATACAGCCTGCAGCTAAAAAAGAATATATCCCCTGTGACCAGTTATTTCAACACAGCATCATGGCTTATGACCCAGCTGGTCTGTTCCTACATCTCTACAACAGTATTCCTGCAGTACTGACAGGAATTTATTTCTTACTTACCTAGTGAGAAATCCCAAGACAGCACAAGATGTTGCATGGTAATTACATTTTCCTCAGTGGGATTACTGAATGACATATTGTGATATATCAAGAGGCAACTGTGAATTTAACTTGAGTCAGCACAGTAGACTTTACCCAGTACAGTAGGTTTCCACATGAACATAGTGTGAATGTAAGAATAAAGGCAAGTTTCTGAATCCCTCACAGCATCACACATCCTCTGCCAGTGTTAGCTTTTAAAACACACATGGTTCTGGACTGGCTTGGGAAAACTTTGTGTATTCATTATTTATTTAGCTTACGTATTCATTTTAATATTTAACAACATGTTGTTTGCAGAATGGATTCACAGGAGAAGACAGTAATGATACTCATTTGTCAGAAGAATCAGGCATGTCAAAATACAAAACTTACTTTTCTATTTACTCTTTGATGCCACTAAATGCCTATTTCTTCTAACAGAACAGGTAAGCAACATGCATGACTGTTCTGTAAACAGGCTATTTGATATCATTAAATTTCAGCCTATGATTTGCTCGGCTTTTTGAACATGACAAAAACATGCAACAGCAGAGGGCTCTGCTGATCGTTAAAGAGGTGGACAGATTTTCATATGTATCCCTCCATGGTCATACTGTCTTTTGCAAGCAATCACAAGGGTGGTGGTTGGGGAGGAAGAAGTGATAGAGACTGATACACATTCTGGTTTTTGTCTCACGTATTTAGCAGGGCAGTTAGCAAGGGCAGAAGTTCCCTTCTGTGGAAAAGATTTTTTTCTTTACATACTTGTGGAAGAGTTTTAGTAAAACCTAACAAACCATAGCCTTCATTCAACGTCTGTGGCTTGTAAGAGGAAAAAAAGTCTTCCCAGAGCTGCCATTCTCGTTCCTAGAACAGGCACTTCACAGGTTCACTGTCGGTGCCATGCCCAGTGTGCTCTTTTAAAAAAGAAGTTGTCCATCTCCCCAAAGATACTCAACCATAAATAGCCATAATATAGCTGTGCCATAAATAGCTGTTGAACAACACTGCACTAAGGGAAGAACAGTAAGTGATTTACAGTCAAATCCTCTGTGAAAACAGCTAGGAGTAAACAGGTTCGAGATGATTTTTCTTGAGTGATCAAGATACTTTCCTGGCATAAATTGTTTCACATCAAGTTCCCAGGTACTCCAGCTGAAGCAAGTTTTGAACAAACATCTTCAAGATAGTGCTGGAGATAAAATGCTTTGACCACTCAGCTTGGGCTGTGAAACAAACAAATTCCCAGGGAGGCAGTATATTTTCCACAGTGTGACTTCTAGTAGACAGGCAGCTTCTGTATTGCTTTCCACATCAGTGCCACAAATGAATTTTCATGCAAGGCTGAGTGAAAATATGTTACGAGAAGATAAGTAAACTCACATCTTCTAATGTCAGCAATCCAACTAATTTTCTCAGAGCTGGGTTTTCCATTGAATATGCAGCAGTAGACAATCACCAAATGATTTTTTTTTTCAGATTCAGTATCTTCTGACACATGAGATACGCATGACGGGGCAGCAGGCTGAGGGCTCACTGGGTGTCTTGGTTTATTGTCACAGAGGTGGGCAGAGCAAACACCTGCATGGCAGGTGAGAAGGGGGACTTCTGGCAGACAGTAGGAAGACACCCATCTGGAATTCAGTTATGTACTTGTGAAATTGGCCTGCACTTTCAGATTCACTTTGGATTGCATTCAGTAGTTTTTAGTTCCAGGGAGAAAATTCTGACATATTAATAGATCACTGGAAGCAAGGAAAGCAAATGGTGAGTGAGCCTTCAGCCTGGACAGCAAGGCGTAGCTTAGACCCAGATCAACAGCAGTGCTTAAAAAAAAGAAAAAAAAGAAAAACAGTAGTCTTCTCTCCCAACGTGTTTCGTAGTTTAGAGAAATGTTACCTCCCACCCTCACAAAACTAGATTATAAGCAATCAAGCAGTAATATGTTTCTAACCTTAGCAGTGGATGATATAATACATTGATAGCAGACATGGGCAATTTCTCAGTTTCTTTGTAGTCAGACAGTCTTATTGACAATTGCATTCACGGAGTCAAATGATAAAAGCATGTCAGAGGATCAGTGAAATGTATTTCAGAAATGATCAACAAAAAACATAAGTAAATAATAGGATAATAGTGCACCTAGAGCATGCCGGAACGGAATACAAATGCCAGACAGTGTGTTGTATACAATGTCTCATCGTACAATGAAATTTTAGAAAATGAACTACATTTTTGCTTAAAGTGAAAGATGGTTTCTGAGCAAAGGAATCTCTCAGAAGATGCAAAATTAAAAACTAAATACAAAACAACTGCTTTTTCATCCATCTCTGTTAACAGATTAAATCTCTATTATCTGGATATCCACAAGCACAATATAATCTGAAGAGGAATACAAAATGTAGGATCAACTTCTGTTAAAAAATAATTCTAACTTAAGTTAGTTTTCTTTCCTCACTTAAAGTTGGTTTTACTTTATGAAATGTTCTTCTGTCTATGTTTAGCTGAGTGTGAAAGAATGGCCAAGAAAATTTCCCTTCGAAAGAGTGCTCACTGCACTCCGCCATCCCATGGCTCCCATCTCTCGCCCCCATCCCTTGCTGTATCAGCAGATGATAAAAAGCTGGAGATGATATTTCAAAAACTAGTGCTGAGGTGTTCAGCCGAAGCAGCTGCATAGCTGGGAGTCTGAGCAGGAGGTTTTTGGCAGAAGTATGGTGAGGCAAACACCATCCTGAAAAATGCTTTGTAAATTCCTTTATTTATTTATTTAGTGTTTAGCATTAACATAAAGGTCAGCAAAAGGCTTAGGTTATACTAGGGACTTGGTGTTATAGCACTGGAGAATGGAATGGAATGGAATAATCTAAAGCAGGGGTGTCAAACTCATTTTCACCAGGGGCCACATCAGTCTCGCGGTTGCCTTCAAAGGGCCAAATGTGATTTTAGGACTCTATAAATGTAACTACTCCTGCCACTTTAGCTCTCTGTTGCTAATTAGTATGGTGAAAGCAAATTTCAAGTAAATCTTCCCAAAGATGAAATCAACCGTGTACTGCCCCACCATGATTGTGAACAGAAGATAGTAACTTTGGAACTGAAACAAATTCACAACGCTACTCTAGATCCTTCTTGCTCTAGAAAGTGGTCTGTAAATGGATGGTGCCAGCTTCTCCTTGTTTTGTAAATCAGACAGTACCTACAACTGAGCATGATATTAAGTAGAGTGTTAAGAAATTTACTCTTTCCTTCCCTACAGTTTCTACATACAGATACAAGATTTTAAAAATATAAGAGTGACTGTAATCAAAATACCATGATTCAGTTTCTCTTTGCACTGGTCCATGGTAAAAAGCAATGGATTCCCACTGTGGACTAGATAGTAAATGAAAACGTAGAACAGAAATCCAAGTTTTACCCTGCAGGTTTTCTAAACCCCTCTTCTGTACCTCTGGCAGCCATTATTTCTTTAGCATGGCATCCCATGTTTTGACATGGATATTACTGGTTTTCTTGTGGGATCCCATGGTACCTTCTTCACTTGGCATTTCCTGCTGACAGATCGTCACTTTATGAAAATCTGCTGCAAAAAAATACTCCAAAACCCATTAATACATCCCTTGCCTCCTGCAACAGCTATTTACAACTGTACAGTCAATCAGCAGCAGGAGTGCTGTGAATGTATTACACAGAACTCCCCAAGCAACACAACCTTTGAAAAAAAAGGTCTTTGTTAAAACAAAGAAAAAAAAAATCACTCCCAAAAAAGGTAAAAATGGCTGGCCACAGTTACGTAAATGTTTGCTTAAACAAAATGATGCGGCAGACAGAGAAGCATTAGGTAAGAGTAAGAAACTGCATGGAACGGCGGTCAGGGACATCATATGTGAGGTTGTTAGGGATCTTATAAAAGTCATTATTGGTCTTCCCTGAACCAGGATTAGGAAGGAAAGCTGCTTTCTGGCTAAGATTCTAGATAGCCCAGTTCAATTCCTAACTCAGCTGTAGAGCTGCAGTTACATTTTATCTAGCAATATTATTTCATTTTGCTGAAGATATGAGCTTTCCAACAGAGCCGGTTATGGCAACATGCAAGAGATTTATTGCTACAATACTGGATTATTAATTCACTGTGATATTTTATGATATCTCTGATTTCATTTTAAAAGCAGAGTTGTCCAAATGAATTTCACAGCATAAGAGTTCGAGTCACAAAGAATTCTTTCTTTCTCTGTATAATGTATTTCTGCCTCTCGGTATTTTTATGTTTTGTTAGGTGACTATGATTTACTTCCAACATTTTCGGATCATGGAGGAGTTTCTTTGCTCGTAATTTAAGTGACTAATCACTTGAGAATTCATTTTTGCTGAAATGGTTGGGAAAAAAAAAACCAACTGTTTAAAATGATTATTTTATGAAAGAAAATACTTATAAAGATGCATTTTTGCATACAAATTTTGTTCTGTCCTGTTGATTATAAGCCTAAGAGACTTAAATTAACAATATTTACTGGACTTATACACATTAGCAAAACATCATGTCATTTTTATGGAGCCTCCAAGTCCCTGAATGTTTCATGTTTTCTGTAAGTTTCTGGAATCTGTAAACTGATTACAGAACAGCAAGAAAAAAAAAGTAGTTTTTTTGTTTTTACTGGGTGAGTTTGGCACATTTGTCAGACTAGCAATATAATTTTCTTCTCTGGGGGACTGCAGATGCACAACTGGTTTTTACTTTGTTTTCCATTCACCATCCATTCTGGAATGAAAACAACTGAAACCAACAACAAAGGCAAAATCCTTCCTGAATTAAACCAAGGGAAGTCTGGCCAATGTGGACAGAGAAGGACAAGATCTGTTGGTAGAGCGTTTAGTCACAGTGTTGTCTTGCATTTACTTTTAGTAGGTGATTTCTTCTAGCAAGGTCTCCTTGTGTAGACTATTTGATTGCTTCAGAACGTTAGAAAGTACAGAAGACAGTATAATGATGAAAACTGACTGAAAGGGGGTGAATGAGGTTCAGAATTGCTTATCATTTGTGTAATTTTGGTCATTTCAGAAACACTAGGCTTTCCTATCTCTACATTGCTATACATATTTCTTTTTCCTTTCCCTTTTGCATCATTCTTGGTTAAACAGTGGAGAAAGGCTGACCCACTACTTTTGCTCAGCTTACAAAAGCGCTGGTTCCCCGTCACAGTGGTATTTGAAATTTAGTTGTAAAAAAGAAACAGAAGGAATGTTCAGCTCTTCAGTAGTCCTCTAAATGTATAAATACTGCTGTAACTTCAGTTCTTCAGAGGCATTCCTTTAGTGGTGTCCATCAAGGTGAAGTATTAGACAAACAAGCCTACATAGCAAGGAAAATGGGATACCTATGGGATGCATGTTCTTAAGATTACATGGAGAGATTTAACTTTCCATAAAAAAGCCTGTTTTTTCACCACTGTGTTGAAGGAGCCAACTGTCAGGTTCTGATCACACATCATGGTCTCAGGCCTTTTCGCCTGTGACTGGTGGTTCTCCTTTGCTGTGCAGGATTTCATCTGTCAGTGATCATTCCAGAGTGCAGCCATTGGGTTAAACATTCGCTTCATGTTCAAACCTGAGGAAACTGCTAGCTGTCCATAAACCTGCCGTTGGGGGAGGAGCACAGACCATACTTTTCAATATCTATACAGATCTTATAATAACCTGTAATCCCCATACGTCAATTCTTCTGGCAAGTTACACTTAGGTTCTGTTCTACATTAGAGCCATCAGCATCTTTCAATGACTTTGATAACCAAAGGTATGATTATTAATAGGTGGCAACAGCCCTCTTCAGCAATTAACTCATTTGTTAAAAGGTGGCAAGGAGTGTTTGCTCAGTGTCTTACCAGCATCTCTTTGGGGGCAAGTAGAAGGAGCTGCTCTCTTCTAAGTATGGCTGTTTAAAAATCATTCAGAAATTAGCACAAATAGGTGAAGAATCAGAGCACACTTTTCTCAACCAGTTTGGCATCTCTGATTTTCTTCAGATTCAGCTCTGTGACTCAAGCAGTGTTTGAACTGTAGCCCAGACAAAGGGTAGGAACAGCAAAGACCAGTCCACAAACAGAAGGAACTGTAATCCCATTCCAGTGGTAACAACCTCAGCAGGATTTAGTTCTTCCACATAAATCAACAATAACTCCACTTATACCGGGGGGTTATACTAACAACAGAGAAACTGGCATCAGGCTTAAGAACTATGGTGACAAAATACTGGCTTCTGTAGCATTTCAAGAGCTCATGTAATGCTGATGCTGTTGTGATGACGCTACTTTTATCAATACATCTGTTAGACATTTGAGAAGCTTGGGACAATTTTTCTACTACTGAAAAGGCTTATAAAGAAGCTGGAGAATAGGACCAGTACTTTAATATTTCTAGCAAAGTCAAGATGGTGTGACTTCATATATTTATGTAATGACAAGTTATAATCTATCTGCCTAAACTAACCCATGATTTCAGGTAAATTTTCTAAAGCCTGAAAATACACTGCGTTAAAAAGAGAAAGATTTTTCTTTAAGTCACATTAACCAATCAGCTGCATCTTTGGAAACCCAGTAAAAGCTTTAAACAAGAATTTTATTCCTCTCTGACTGAAAAAAATCATACTGCCTTGAATAAAGAGAAAAGAGGCAAAAAAAGAAGTGATTACGGTCTGAGAATTTATACTTCAGGTTTTAGTTGGATGTGTTGTAAACTCCCCAGATTCATTATGTTCACACTGCCAAGAATTACTCTAATGTAATAGATGAAAATTGCTCTGATGTATTACCATTGGCTGCCAGCAGTAATTCTATTAATTCAAAGAGCTAATGACATTTACTAGTATTGCCATGCTGGTTTATTGCATCTTTGAAAATAGATGGGAATACTCAGTGGTGTGTCATTCTAAACAGACTAAATTTAGAGCCTTGTTCTCCATTCTTTCCACTCTTATTTCATGAGACCAAATCTGAATAGCAGTGGTGGGATTCAGCAGGTGAATGGCACCCGCACTCCTGAATTACATACTGTACACCGTATGTGTATAAGGTGTCCAAGACAACAGCTCATCCTGTGATGGAGTGTAAGCTAGTCATCAAGCTAATACCCTTCCAGGCTTGTATTTTCACATTATGCAGGATAACACAGACACTGGTTTGAGTGTGGAAGCCAGATCATTCAACACAATGCTCAAAATACGTAGTCCAGGCTCAGCAGGGCTGATTAATTTGCACCTGGTATCCACAAAGAATAGCTGCACCATTTTTATTTTAGAACAGACATGGGTCAGAAGTGGTTTAGGTTGCCTGAACCAAGACATGCAGCAAGACACACACAAACCAAATTAAAGCATGAGGTTAGCTCACCAGAGATCAGCCTATCCTAGCCAGGCAGAAATAATCTTCCTAACTTTGAATGCTCAAAATGTAGGCATCCAAGCCAGGCATTTTTCACAGAACAGGAAGGCTCAGTAATGTTTCCTTTTCACTTGGCTGCCTACAGGCTTGAGCAGTCATGCAAGAGACAACTTCCCTGTTCTAGAGTAACTGACTTCATGTCTCCTTGAGGAGAGCTCTGAACAAAGTTATCCTGGTGCGAGGCTAAGTTGCTCGTGTAGAAGCTGTTGCACATTTTTGAGTAAGAAAACAGGACAGGAAATGTATCTGAGGTCCAGCTCTACCCTGGCAAATACCTAATATTAAATACATGCTACTTTCAGACGAAAATGTTTGCCTATGCAGCTCTAGTAGGAATCACTCACAGACAGGCTTTGTTCTTCAGATGACAAATTTCTTAATACAAAGTCTCTTTTTTTAAAATAAAAGTGCTAAAATCTATCAGCAATACAGCAGTCGCCACAAGGATTGTAAACAGGAATGTGTCTGGTGATAACTAATTTGTTACTTTTCTCCAGTCTAGTAGCAGATTCATCATTGCAATACACAGCATCTATAATTCTAGCTGAAATACGCACTCGGTAGCTCTGCGTGAGCTGGCTGTACTGGGAGTTACAGGCTGGAGCACATGTAGCATCCTGTTCCCTTGTGGCTACTTGTTCTAAAAAAGGGGTGGAAAGCAGGAAATCAGTAGGTCCCACCAGGTCAGGATTCCTTAGGGACTGCATCACCAGGTGATCCCCAAGTGCTGGTGCAATGTGCAGGAGCACAGCAATTATTCCCTACTGGCTTGCAGTTCCCAGGCAGTGCAGGTTAAAACAGAATTTTGAAAGCTGCAGTCAGCAATGGTGAATGCACAAGCAAAACGAGCGGCTACCTAAACTAAGCGAGTGTTAGACACGGCATGTTTGTAGGGGTAAGCACAAGAGGGAAGTCCTGTAGGTCTCACTGCAGTGACCACAGCTCTGTTGCAGGTTCAGGCTGTCTCCTCAGAGCAGCTCTTTCCAGTGCCCTCTCCCCTCACCCCCTGATTGCAGGTGCCTCTTGCCAGGCACCCCTGAGCCCATGCTCTGCTGGCCACTGCTGATGCTGAAGGGAAGGGCTGCACAGGTAAAGCTGCCCTAGTGGGCAGCAGGGTGGGAGAGAGGAGCAGCTGCCCACATTCTCCTCATCTGCCCTCCTCAGACAACAGGGCAAGGGCTGGGCACACAAACTTAGGATCAGCAGGAAAAGCAACAGCTTTAGATGTAACTGAATACACAAACAGACACAAGCGCCAGGACAGGTTGCTCGTTCAGTGTTTGCTCCCAGCCCACGTAGGTAGATGGTGCTTGACAGAGCCCCTCTCTTGTGGCTGTGAAACAGAATTCTGTCAAAATGAGTAAGTTATTCTATCTTCCTCCTCAAGGCAGTAATATTTGTGTATGTACTGATACAAGACCTGAAGCCAACTCAATATGTGGGCAGATGCAAACCAGCTCATGCTGCATCTTCCATGTATTTTTCACAGCAGAAGGCTACAGATCTTGACATTGCGTGCTTTGCCACAAGGAGAATCTGTTTGCTATCATTGAACATGTCCTCCTTAATTAACAAGATGTGACTTCACTGTGCTGAATCTGTAAGGACCAATGAGCGATTACATATTAACTGTGCTTAAATTTCCTTACAACCTACCCTCTAACTCCACAAGTCTTCTCACTCACTGTTTTTGGCTGATTTAAGGGAAGTTGTTCCCTGATGGAACAAGAAGCCTGTACAGATACTCTAAAACCCATTCTAGAAGAATCACTTCAGTCTCCCAAATAAAGTGTTGTAAAAAAAACAAGAGCCTGAACTGATCCTACCATCTGCAATCCCAGGAAAGCAGCATCTCCCTATAAGGCTAGGCTTAGTTTCAAAAAGAGAATTTGCTGCAGCTATTGATGGTTTAAAACTAACTTTTTTACGTAAGCTCTTTTTCCTCTTTCTGCTACCTGACAAAACCCTTTCAGAGTATCAAAGGGAAAATATGAAGGCCCAAGATGTATAAACTAAACTACTCACCTGCTGTGAGCCTTGTTTGTGTTCTACCAAGGTGGCAATTGTCAGGTCAAAGCCCAGGTGTTAGGAACCTGGTCCAACTCAGTCATCTAAGCTCATTTGTACTGTCATCAGAGAAAGACATGTCTGCCCAGCAGGTTATCGATCAATTCATACCCAATCTTAAGATGTGCAAGATATGCATCAAAGACAGTTGTGATTAAAAGGTCTTTTAGCGTGTAATGACAGTTCACATATAATAAGAAATGGTTTCGTAAAGAGGAGGAGGATTTATATGAGATGATGAGCAAGGGAAAGAAAATGAAATCAAGAATTAACAATAAAAAGTTTCAACAAGCCAGGATGTCAAGGTTTAATTGCGAAGCAACAATAAACTGTGGCAGATGCTCTCTGTTAATCCCCCCTCCACCCGCTCCTTGGATGGGAAAAAGTGATAAGAAGAATAAGGAAGAGAGGCTTCAAGTTGGAAAGGTTTTAAAGGCTTTAGTAGTGCTAATAATAAATAGAGAAAATATACAAAATATACTAAACCAATCTTGAATATCCCGGGTTAGCAGCTTTGCCTGATATGGAGTTGGCATCACTCCAGCAGCTGCAGGGCAGGGACCCAGAATTCCTGGGCGGGACTTCACAGCAAACCGGAACTGGATTCAGGGATGCAGGGTCTCAGGCCTTGGATTGCAGGGACAACAGGCAGGGTCCTCTTCAGATGCTGGCCACGGTCAAAGACAGCGAGACCCTCATGGTCTCCTCTCTTTTATAGGACAGATGGGATGGAATACTCAGTTGGTCAGTTTTAGTCACCTGTTCTGTCCACCTCTCCTTGCACATACACCGCTCTCAATTATGGAAGGTGTGAAATCTTATCAGTCCCTTGGTTGTTGTTGTTGTTGTCCCCAAAGCTGCTACCCCAGGATATTCAAGTCTTGACACAGGGTCATTGAATCAGTCTCAAATGTTATGCGATATTTGTCCCTACTCCAAATTTAAAGCAATGTGAGTGGCTGTAGCAAAGGCTATTTGGAGATCCTCTGCAGTACCGTATTTTTCATCTGGAAATGGTGTGACAAAAACACACTGATGTGCATTTAAACACATACCCACACACAAAGTGATCCCAGTTACATAAGAGTATAAAGCAATTAAAGCCTCTTGGAAATAAATAGTATTATGTATTACAGCTAATTTCACGCCTCCTTGTGCACATCAATAAAGCATCACTAAAGTCATCTTTCTTGTGGAGTTTGAAACATGTTCATCTGAATATAATTAAAAGGGTCAACATGAACTTTAGAAGTACTGCTGTAAGAACACAGGTAGCATAAATAGGGGAAAATCTGTGAATGACTTTCAGGGATTTTTTTAAATCTGTACTGATGCTAGTGATATGAAATGCTTGCACCAGCCACATAAAAGCGAATGAAATAATTCTGATTAGTGTTACTACAATGAGCATGGAAGAGTCGTGACCAGGTCGTTTTCAGTAGACATCAGTCCATTACAATATCATGGAGCCTACTTAGGATTTCAGTGAACAGCGTTTTCTGAAAGGTACACATAGGGAAAAAGAGGAGGACAGAACATTTTGTAAACACTGCACCTAAACTCCCCCAACCATCGTTCCATTTGAAATGTTGCCATTTGTTATTACCATCCTTATAACCTGTGTCTCCTATTTACATCCATCACTCACACCCCTTCTTACAGCCTGGGCCTTGGGGACCATGGCTGCAGTGGGAAGGGGTGTTTCATGCCACAGCCTCACATCCCCATCTCTGCATCCAGGGGACAAACAGGAGCGCAGCGTGGCTTCTCCCTGCCCGTGCACTTGATTTCTCAATCATGGAAACAGAGTCAAGGGCAGATAGAACAAATCTCACTCATTTCAGATGTTGTCATGCTTAATTTGTAGACTTTGTATAATTAAGTCATACAGGCACTAGGTCTTAGAGGCACCTGGAGTTGTCAGACTTGCACAGCTGAGTTAAAAAAAAATAAAGGTACTGTTTTTCTGTGCCTTTCAAGTTAAAATTACTTTCAGCTGAAGGAAACTTTCATCAGTCAAGGCCCATGGTGCTGAAAATTGAAGGAATGGTGGCGGTTGAGAGACCCATCGGAACATAGCAATTATAAAAGGCAGAAACTATACAATATTTTGTAAAAAAAAAAAATAAAATGCTTATGCCAAGCAAATGCAAAAATGTAAGGACTTCATTAATGAAGTTATGCTTGATAGGAAAAAGTGCTGCACCTTAGTGCTCTCTTTACTTAAGTGACAGCACTTTATTTTTGTTGAAAAAGTTTCAAAATGGAGAGGTATGTCCATTTCTGCTTGAAAAAGCCAGATTGCCCAAGTGCAGTTGCTATCTGGACTGAATAGACTGTGTGCATAAATGTTATCACAAGGGGTTTCTTTAAAACAGTTTGATCAATGAATGGAGTTGCTAGAGAGTGAACAATAGTAGAAGTTACATGCAAGAAACATACCATTTGCAGTGAGCTTGTTTTCTTCAATGTTATCAAGTACTTCATCATGGATTTTACTAAGACTAATATTATTTCAAGAATCTTCTTTAAGCCTGTACCTCTGACAGGTCTCACTGCTTTTCCTGTCAAGATCCTCTGGTTGCTCAATGACTAGTGTTTCTGAAACACTTCTAAAAATTTTTGGTCTCTTCCAGGATAGTTCACTGGGCCAAAAGAAGAATTTCTAATTAATTAATCCTCTACTGTGTATGAGAGCAGCTTCCCCAAGATGATCATGTGCTGTGATCTAATCCTTAGCTCAGTTCCATTTGCCCAGCAACTAACCGGTGAGCAAAATTGTTTTGTCTTGGCTCCAGCATCTATCTTCATGTGGAGCAATGACAGCTTATATATGATGCACTAAACAAATTCAGACAGTAAACCAGGAGTAATGAACTCAAAACAGGTGGGTTCATTATTTAAAGGCTTTACCTGATAAGCAATGGCTGCATCACCCTCCCCTGGCTCCTAGTACGCTTCCCTTCTCTTCCACTGCTGCTGCCACCCCTCTGCCTTCTTTTTCAACAATGTCCTGGGGTTTTTTTCTGTGATGTCACATCCTACAGATGATTTGGCAGTTTGCCTCATTTGCGCACTGGCTGGCTGGCCAATATGCTGAACAGCAGCACAGTGTGCATCTTAACCAGCTGGCCACTTTCGTATGCCATGTATTGTGTGTAACATAGCATAACAGGTAAGATTTATTAAATGTTTAACTGGAAATCAGATACTAATCAGTTAATCAAGCTCTGCTGTTTAAGGCCATTTCAAGAACGAGTGCTCTACTCACGTTTCTTGCCAAGTACTTGACCTGAATCATTCTGATCATTAAGGTGATCTGCTCTCTTAGGCACACTGAGCAGGTGAAGAGTAGGGGAGAAAGTACCTGGGAGGGACCACAGCCACCTTTACATAGAGGAAAAACCCATGTGCAAGGCATTAATCAAACAGTAGGTGGAAGCTCTGACTCAAAGACTGTATAATCTAAATCACAAAACTTAATATTTGGGTAAAGCGAACAAGTGAGCCAAAAGAAAATTATGTAGGGATCTGGCTTGTATTAGAGAGCAAATTTTGTTCTGTCCAGTTACAGTTGGCCTGGTTACATGATTTATAACAAATGGTCCTGATGACAACTTACCACCTGCCATGGCAGACTGAAATACTAACTGTATATCATGGCAAAAGGGACTGCAAGAATTGTCCCTAGGAAATTTTCCACAGAAGAGGTAACAAGAGAGCATAAAGGTGGTTTTGGTGGTGAGGGAGTAACCTCAAAAACAAGACTTGAGCTGAGGGCGGCCCCATCACTCTGACAAGACAGGCTGATTTGTATCATGGAGATCACTGCGTACTCAGGACACTTCCTTTAGATGTGATTTTAAGCTCTTAATACTGGCATATTAGGAACTGGCATGAATAGCTATTTGGGTAATTGTAAAATAAATGTACTTCAAAAATATATTACCTTTCTCTCCATCTTTTATCGAGTACTATCCTTATAATGAGGTAATGCTGTTATACATATTGGCATCATCCCAGAGGAGCCTAGAAGGTCACGCAGTCCATTGCTTTGGATGCTCCAAGGCAGTTTAATGGTGGTAAAATACCTGTACCGCAGCTTTTTGTGCAGAGCTGTTATCTATTCCGTGTTCTGTATTTGCACATTCCGTATTCCTGTTAAGTCTACGCAGGAATTTGAATTCATCCTTAGATGAATGGCATCCCACCTTTTCAGACTATTTCTCCACCTTCTCGACACAAAGGCAAGACAGATAAAGGAAGAAGACAGCAAAAATCCATTTTCTTGAAGAAGAGTGAGATACTCTAATAAAACAGAAATACCCATACTCAAAGCTTATATACTCTGAATAATCCCACTGGTTAAACTGAGAGGAAGAAAGTGTAACTCATTAAAATAGGTTTGAAAACCCTTTTACTGGCTTCTGTAGCATAAGCTGTTTGAAACATGGGCTAAAGTCTCTGTGGAACTGGGAGAGGCATCCCCTAATAACTGTCCAGGTTGTGTGCTTTGGGAAGGAGAAATAACGTAATAGGTGTTTCCGGTCACTTAAAATAAAGAATGTCCATTCATATTCAGTACACAGTGTGTTGGTTTGATTGGAGCTTCTCCAGTCAATGGGCAGCTGGAAAAATGCATTAATAGTATATTTCCTGTCTTAATAGTCATCGCTGCTTCTATTACATGCAGCAATCTGAACAAAATAAGATAATTTCTGATCACAAAAACTGTTTAAGGTAGAATTCACCACTATTGCAACAGTCTTGTATCTTAGCCTTTCCATACTACATTCTTGTAGAAGGTGACAATCTCCAGTGATGTTTTTCTCCCACAGAAAGAATGCTGGGAACCCACAAAAAGCCAGAATGTCACCTCAACCTTCTCAGTGTCTCTGATACTTAGTTTTACAAGTCCCACTTAATATAAACTCACTTAAAGTAACCATGAAGAAGTCACAGGCCAGAATATTTTACTACTACAGTTGGGGTCACATTAAAACATGAAATTCTTTTTTTTTTTTAATGGCATCTTCTTTTGGCATGTGATGTCTGTCAGCTTCTAGGAACTGTAGAGAAACCTTAGCTTGTTGATCTACTTGTGCTATACCAGAATCCAAGAGAAAGCGTCCAGCTCATAACACATCAAACTGAAAGCAACTACTTATTGAAGCAAGAGATGCAGTACTCCATCTGCTTACAACAGAATAAATAGAGAGCAATTCAAATGGTAATGCAGGAATCAGCACAGTATTTTTTCCTTGTAATATTTAGGATGTGTCTAACTCTTCTTTTACAGTACTCCAGAATACACATTAAAATACTGCAAGGAGTAAGACATACAACGAAGACTGGAATTTCCAAATTCCAACTCCAAATGCCACTGGAAACAATGGTGAACTTGCATTATCTCAAAATAGATGTTATTAATAGGCAAAGATTAGAAAGAAAAATTAAGGCCTTAAGTCAGTCTTGCTGAAGAACTGCTATCCAGTAGCATCAAAAATCTCTATCCAGAATCAAATCCTCTGCATATGAGAACTCTATAGAAGTACAGGAAGGCAGCACTTGTCCAAAAATGAGAGCATTTCTACTTATTAATTTCATATTTTAATACTGAGCTAGAGTAAGTGTTCTTCATCTCAGAGAGACAAAGTTACCGCTCATAATCACCTCTTGCAACAAAAGATGGAGAGAGCTTATAGACACTGGAGTCAACACAGACTACTATCCATTGTTTCAATCTGTACAAGAAAGAAGTGGGGAAGGTGAGTTAACAGCTCCCACAGATGCTGCCCCATCTCTGAATACAAAGAGGTGGATAACAGGTTAGTAATACAAAGAACAAATCCACAGCCATTGCCTTGCTGTGCAAGCAGGTAGGACAAGACCTATCTGGGCTGTACTGATTTAACACCTGCCAAGGATACTACTGCTCAGAAGATATATTTTGCAGTACTACCCAGTGCAAAATATATAAAGACCAACTGTGGCGTATAAGTGACATCCATGACAGGATGGATTTACAAAAGACAGCTCCGAGAAGTTGCTAGGTAACAGTGTCTTGTCCTCACAACTGCCTAGTGGTGATGATCTGTTCTCACAATACAATGCTGCAGCCTAATGCCCTTGCTCAAAATTTCTGTGTACACAGATTTTTAAATAAAAACAGATCTGAGTTGATCTCTCTAATTTACAGAATGTTTCCTTTGCCAGCTTTCTGATGGCCTGCCTAATCTGTCACTCTTGCACCCAACACAGCTCTTCATATCTCTTGGAAACCTGTTTCTGAGGGCCCATTCTTTCTGGAAGACCAACAAGGAAATTTTACAGCAGAAAGCTCACCCCTCTGCCTGACTTCATTGAGACATGACATACAGTATTGCATTTAAAGTATACATTCAGCCTGATCTCAGCTCCCAATCAAAATAAGCATTAGGGCAGCAGATACAGAAAAGTGACTTCAAAGTTTATGGACCACCTGAAAAAAGACTTGCTCTGCAACAGAGCTCTCAGAAGACCTGAAATAGCGTAGAGGAGAAAAGATGGTAGCACCAAAACAAATCCAACTGAAAAGCAGATTCCCCACAGCCCATAATAAATAATAAAAAACGTCTGCTGCAGACATAGCATCACTGGGATTTGTACAATTGACTATGACAGCTGAGGAACTCTGACACTGACAATGGATTTTCTTGGATTGTTTTTGTTTCTTTGGGTTTTTTTCCAAGCACGTTAACATGGCTTGCTCATTCCCGCACTTCATTTCATGGTGGCATTTTGTCCCTGCTGTTGTTTTTAAGAGTAGAGTAATCGATACATTATAGATCATTGTCTTTCCAAGTTAGAATTTCGAGGGTAAAATGTCACCCTTTGGTGCAGCAGCTCCCAGGGACCTCATGTCCAAGGTGGACACCAGGTCTCTGAAGGAACAGCTCAGCTGCCCCATCAGTTCACTGTGATGCTTTGTTCCCTAGCAGGGCAGGCAAAAGCCATGGAAACCTGGAAAAGAAATAGCCCCATCTTGCTATGCAGGGAGATCCTTCAGGCCGTGTATCTTTGGTCAGATCCATTGCAGAGGGAAACAAAACTGTAACTCAGGTTGATACTTAGAGTGATCCTAGACTGCCTGACACTGGTGTCAGTGTCCCGCTTGTGGCAGTTTCTATCAGCTCCAGCCAGGAGAAGAGTTATTAGCTTAATAAAGTCTGTTCAGCCAGAAGCCAAATAATCTTGAAAACATAGCTTTTTATAAGTAATCATCATAGTTTTCTGCTAGTTTTCTTATTTTCAAGTTTATGGCCCTAAGCATTGTTTATACTATCCAGACAGGCTCATTGTTAAAGGCTCTCTAAAGGCAGACAAGAATTTACAAGTTGTCTTACATCCTTTGCAGCAAGTGCCAAGATTCAAGTATATATGAAACCTCCCGTGTTACAGACACTCTTTCCAAGTAGGCCAGAGTCTTGCTTTTCACCAAGATAAAAACTTCACAGTCATTAAATACCATGATTTCAGGCCAGGCTGTACAGTAAGCCCCTCACAGGAGCACTCCCCCACCCAGGACACACTGTGCCTGCACCTCTCAAGGAAAAGCCTCACAACTCTGCCAGGATTATCCTCCTCGGCTAAGTCATCACATCCTACTGCCAATGGTGTTTGCTCTTCAGGAACCTGGTTTATGAAAATTTCCTCCTAACAGAGGTACCTAGTAAGGGAAGTAAAAGGGAATGGCACATGTGACCACTGCAAAACCATAATATTTCCTTGAAATTTTTGTTGAGTTCGACTTCTTCCAGGTACCAAATTGGGTCAGGGACTGACTAGCCTTTTCCCCCCTGCAAATTCCCTTTTCAGTGCAGTTTACTTTCAGCATCTTACCCAACGCACACAGGCTTTCTGAAAGGCTCTCTTTGCCATAGGGTCTTTACTTCTTCACAGTACACCCAAGTTTTCAGCTTACCACATGTAGCTTCCTTGGATGTCACACCTTTATGACTAGTAGCACCCAGTCAGACTCTTTCAGGACATACTGGGCTGTTCCTTCACTGCATTATTGTGCTGCTGTGAACCTGCATAGGCACATTCCCCCATTCCAGTACCAATACGTAGAGTCAGCTGTCCACCAAATGTGCAACACCAACCACTCCTTTCCTTCTAGAGGAAAAGCAGTATATTTTTTTGAAATCTGTTGTTACATGGTTTAGAAATCTCCTGTCCTCTGGGGGTGTGTGAATCTGTTTCTTCTAACTACGAAGTCTACTGCTGTAACTGAGAAAATACTCTTAACAGATTTTTATCTGAAGCTTTTTCAGGGGAAATATTGGAGACAAAAGGAAGAGTTCAAAGAAAACAGAGACTTCTCTTATATCCATCACAGCTGTAGATTTCCTCTGCTGCCATAGCACTCTTTTTTTTTTTTCATTATTGCATTACATGGTCTGTCTCGTCAGCTGCCACTCTTGGGTTAGGTTCAGCTGTGAGCTATTTGAGACACTGGTCTTGAAATAACCTGTGTGTAACCAGAGATTTAACTTAACACAACTGCATGTGGTACTAGACAACTCCACATTTCTCTTTCTAAAGCAATTTTGCAGACATTTCAAATCCTAAAGCAAAATTCCCATATTTCCTATTGTTGGCTAAATGTTACACATTAAAGTCTTATTGAGTGACCACTACTGGTTTCTCTAGACTTTCCTCATAATGTTAACAACACAATGGATGATTAAGGAACATCATTTTCACATGCCTTACCTGGTTAGTATTAGATTTATTCTTCTGTGCACTCATTTCAATGTCAGACTACTCAGTACAGTTCTTTATTACCATAGCTCTTTAACCTTGCTAGAAAGCACCACAAAACCAACAATTCAGAATATAAATCACCTTCCTTCAACATATTCCACATGAAAAAAATACACTAATTTAATTATTTTTAAACTAGTTTGAAATAAATATGATGCCTACAATCTTAGTAGAAAAATCTATCCAATTAAGCTCCCTTTCAGTACGAGGAGTGAGTTTAGTTTGTATCATACTAGTGTTTGGAGCTGTTCATCTCTATATTGAATCTGCTTCAGAGCGGATAATCTAAAGGCTTCTTAGAGACATACATGGATGCTTGTTTTTAACAGCCCATGTTATAAGGCACAACAACAGACCTAGCATCATTTTCAGTAGACATCAATACCAGAAACAAAATTATTATGCAGGCTGCCACCATTCTAGTGGAACCACTGAAATTATACATAGAGGTAAAAGCAAAAGGTCTGAAACTCTAGGAATTGTTTTGGCTAGTTAAGCTCACTGCATGCCCAGTGTACCCCTCCAGTCAATGTACCTTCAACTAAACTTTTGAGGTAGAGTCTTCATAAAGTGCAAAAGTGGGATGTCACTGAGAAGTTAAATGAACAAAAATACAAAATAAGATTTCAAGATTTCCCAGTTCTTTCTAAACAATTCAGGCTTGGAAATTTCCCTTGCTTATTACAGATATTTCTTAATACCATATGTCAGCTCAAAGTCCCCAGAGCAGGTCACATTCTTGTTCATTTGCTTCTATTTCTCACTTCCCAGTTTTCTGTGATATGAACGAAAAAGTTATATGGATTATTACTGTTCATGAGATGTTTCTGCTTTATCCCCTCCTTTAAAACTGGTTGTTAGTTCGCACATTAACACTAATTGCAGCAGCAGAGGTATCAGATGCGGAAAGCCAATTCTCTGCAATAACGAAGTCCCAAAACATTTAGAGCTTTATGGGGTAATAAGGCAGAAAGCAGCTAATGCAGCATGCTAGCAGAATGCGTGAAGCATTACAGCTTAGATAAACCCATTCAAACCTAATTCACCTTTTGGGTGATTTCAGTAAACAGTTCCATCTACTGCATAAACATGTACTGGTGAAGGGTTTTTACGTAAGTCAAAAAGGCCAAATTCTCCTCAGTAGATGTTGTGGCTGCACAAACATCCAGGA
The DNA here is from genome assembly GCA_013399365.1 of Pampusana beccarii. Classification (NCBI taxonomy): domain Eukaryota; kingdom Metazoa; phylum Chordata; class Aves; order Columbiformes; family Columbidae; genus Pampusana; species Pampusana beccarii. Next base: position 2,410,980 of record VWYH01003089.1, on the reverse strand, counting down.
TTTAAACCACTTAAAAACTGCAAACTTCTGCTAGACTATACATTGATAAAAAGTACAGAATCACTGAGATTGGAAGGCACTTCTGGAGGTCATCTGGTCCAACCCCTTTGCTCAAGCAGAGCCACCAAGAACACACTATGTAGGACCACGTCCGGGTGACTTTTGAGTATCTCCAAGGATGGAGACCCCAGGACCTCTCTTGGCCGTCTGTGCCAGTATTCAGTCATCCTCACAGTAAAAAGGTGTTTCCTGATCCTCAGGAGGAACCTCCTGTGTTTCAGTTTGTGCCTATTGACTCTTGTCATATCACTAGGCACCACTAGGAAGAACCTGGCTCCATCCTTTTTGCACCCTCCCTTCAGGCATTTATACACATTGGTGAAATCTGGTGCTCCAGTCCCTTCATCATCTTAATGCCCCTTTGCTGGACTCTCTCCAGTATATCTAGGTCTTCCTTATATTGAGGAGCCCAGAACTGGACACAGGACTCCAGGTGTGGCCTCACCAGTGCTGAGTAGAGGGGAAGGATCCCCTACCTCAACCTGCCGGAATACTTCCTCTAACACAGCCAGAGATACCATTCATGTTCTTCGTGGCAAGGGCATATTGCTGGCTTATGTTCAACTTGGTGTCCACCAGGACCCGTAGGTCCTTTTCTGCCAAGCTGCTTTCCACATGGGTGGCCCCCAGTGTCTGCTGGTGCCTGGGATTGTTCTTCCCCAGATGTAGTGCTTTGTACTTCTTGTTGAAGTTCATAAGGTTCTCCAGCCTGTCAAGGTCCCTCTGGATGGCAGCATGACCCTTTGGCATATCAGCCACTTCTCTCGGTCTGGTGTCATCAGCAAACTTGCCCAAGGTACACTTTTCTCTGTCATCCAGGTTGTTAACAATGATGTTGAAGAGGACTGGATGCAGTATTGACCCCAGGTCTACACCACTAGTTACTGGTCCCCAACTAAACTTTGTACCACCAGTCACCACGCTCTGAGCCTAGCTGCTCAGCTGGTTTTCAATCCACCTCACTTTGCTCATCCAGCCTGTATTTCATCGCCTCCTCTGTGAGGATCTTAAGAAGGAGTGTCAAGTCCTACTGAAGTCCAGGTAGACAGTATCCACTGTTCTACCCTTGTGTTTATTCCTGATGTTTCTGATTCCTTCTATGCCAGTCTGAGGGCAAAGCATAGATTATGCCTCCCCAGCTACAGTATAGCTAAACAGAGCCCACATAAAAGAATGTTGTAGTTATCACCTGGGGAGCTCTGACTGACCACAATCTTCTAACGTCATTGTCTATGTTTTCCTTTTGTTACAGCCCAATATGGTACTCACACATTATTAGGACTCCTAGCACCTTGTTCCTGTTTGCCTCATGGAACGATGAGCATCCAGGCTTTCTCAGACCTTTTCCAACACTTCCTGTTTCTGTACAGGCATTCATCAATTTAAACCAAAGAGTGTAACTGTGTATCAAAATCCGCTCTTTTTATATATGTGTGTCTATATATAAGTGTGTGTGTGTGTGTATATGTAGATACGGTTCCCTCTGTGATTTTCATCAAAGAATTGCGTATTTCTTAACCAAATGTTATTTCTCTACTGTAGGATAGCTGCAGGGAGTATTTTAAGTAATAAATACTAATTGAGTAGAGAGTGGCTGCTCTGTCCAAACTACTTTAAAGGATGAAGAGGGAGTTTCCTTCCTAAGCAATCCAAAATTCTCTTGAGATTGCAAGTTTACCAAAAATCCAAGCAGAAATGTGCTAAAACCCTGTGAGCCTTCGGAGAAGCCATACGCTTGCAAGTTCCCCAGGCAATGACAAACAGATTTTGCCTTGGTTCTCAAGCAAAAAACAAGGTCTCAGAAAAGGTACTAGAAACATCCTAGTATATTTCTAGTATGAAGAACTATAGCTTTCCAAATTATTCAGCTGGTATATCATAGTAGTAGACGGTAAATCAGCAGAATACCTTCAGTATTTGAGTTCCAGTCTCATTTGTAGGCCAAGGACACTGTGCAGTCTTGTGTTTTGTCTCTGGTTTCCAAAGTCTGCATATTCACACTTTAAAGAAGTCGTGCAAAATTTCCAGCAAAGATTCTCANGAAAAAAAAAAGATAAAAGCACCTTCAAGAGACATATCCCTTCTCCTCACGTATAGCTATTTAGACAGTTCATTTCTTACACCAATTACAGTGTGACATTTTCTATATCACGGTATAATAACTATAGTTCTTTTAAGAGTGCAATTAATTAAGCCTCAGAACAGCCCTGTGAAATAGCCAAGATTTATTATTTTACAGGTGAGTGAACTGAGGCACAGAGAAGTTAGGACCAAAAAGAAACATGAGAAGTATTTGGTATGAGCTCACCACAATCATTCTTGCACAGATACTGTAAGTTTCCACTACTTGCTTCTAACAGCTTATTAATTTGCAAGATCACATTCAAAATTGTTTGTTAGTTGTGTAATGCAGCTGGTTTTGAATAGTGTTAAAAATCAAACCCGCTCCTTTTTTCCTCCCTCCAGAGTTTAGCATATAGCGTGAAGGTCTGGATTTTTAGCATCTGAAGACAGCAGGCATAGATGGCTTATGAAGGTCATTCAGAAAATAAAAATAAGGAATTTCTGAAACTGCTTATGATGGAGGATGATAGATTAATCAGCCTTACTTGTCACCTGTACAGTTAATCCAATTATTCTTATTCTCATGACATATTTTAGCAGCAATATATCTATAGCAAGGCTAGTCTATGTCTTGCAAAATAAGCCACTGAAAGCATGAAAGGAACCATTATGTTACAAATAAAGAAAACCCAGTATGGCTGAATAGTGTATATAAAGTAGAACAGTAACTCGTGGTATGGTGGATGCAGCTGCCAGTAAGCCATATTTTTTTAAAGTCTGACAGCATTTTAGGGCTAGAATGATTTTAATTTCACAAGGAATTGAATTTTTATTACTTGGCAACAGCATGATGTAGGAAACATGAAAACAGGTGGATTTTAATGAAGTTGGTGACCACAGATGCCATTTATTTTATGCATTCTGCAGCTTCAATTCATGAGTCCAGGACAACCATTCCCAAGTTCAAAGGCCACCAACTTAAATAGCTCTCACTTATCAAACATATCACATGGTGTTGCTCTGCCGCAGCATCTCAGACTCTCTCCAGGTGAACTGTTTGACAGCTCATTTTGTAAGGGGCTCACTGAATTTTTTAATAGACATCCCATAGTTTGGAAACAAATATTCACCTATGGCAGCACTTCCAGTCTGTCTTAACCAGTCAACTCAGAGCATGAGAAAGCCTCAATAGAAGAAAAATATCAGAGGTGAGAGGAAGAAGCGCTCACCATGTTGCACTAAAAAATACAGGAACTGACCAAAAGTGGAGGAGATTAAGAAGGACTGTAAGAATTAAGTCATTATACTCAAACAAAGAGCAGATATTTTCAACATGTCACACTGACGGTAGGTACAACAGGTTCCTGTCAGAGAAATCATTTATGCCCTGAAGACCACCAGCAGGAAACACTGGTCACCTGTTTTGTCCTCTCTCTGAACTAATTCTCTTATATACAATACTTGTGGGCTTTATATCTGAACCTGTTAGAAAGACTCAGCATACATTAACTGCTTAAAAATAAGGTTAAGCAATAAAAACTTTCAAAATGTTGTGGGACCAGTGCAAAGACACCCAAGTAAAGCCAGAAAAAAGTAGGTTTGAGAAATAATAAATTACCAAAACCATGACAGTTAAAATTTGTTATAATTGTTTCTGTTTCCCTAATGCTGCGGCACCATACTCATACATAAGGAACCAGATTTTAACATATGAAACATACAAGTGATAAAATTTAGTTCCATTATGTTCTCTCTAGAAATGCATACACGGTCTCTCCAATCTAGACACTGCATCCTTGTTCCTCTCTTCCCTTCTGTCTCTATCCATTCTCTCATATTTAATTATCTCTATGCCAACTGAGATGAAAGATTGACCTTTCTCTTCATGATCTATCAGAGCTCAGACAGACATCTTTTCCTGTTGGCTATAACAATCCTCACACAGTTTTAATCAACCCAGAAATAGGGAGACTCATCACTACCCTTCCAGCCCAGCTCACAGGTGTTTGGAAACCAATCACCAACAACTTGACTCAAATGACATCTGACACAAGTCCCTGCTGTGTGCACAGCTGGGTGTTGCCAGCTGCCGACCATCTCTCATTGTCACCTGCACAAGTATATTTGGGAGGGACAGCATGACTACAGCTGCAGACTTCCAACAAGTCCAAAATCATAGGAGAGTGTAGAAATAAAAATATGTCTCCACCTTCACCTAGTCTCTCTCTTTGTGTCCAAATTATTCTTAGTTAAGCCTTGAATTAAGTGGCCAGAGTTTTTTTCTGAAGTCCAACTAAGCCACAGATCTGCTCTTTGCAACTGTTTCAGCACCTGGCCTGTATCTGGGCTTTGTGTCTGGCTTTAAAAGTCCTGGGTGTAACTGGACCATACATGTTAGTGGTTCAGTGACTTAAGGCAAAAATAGTTGACATCATGGTAAAAGTCTACATGAAGCTCCACAGCACGTGAAAGAAGAGACACTTAAAAGGAAACAAATCTCTATCATGACATTTTCCAAGGATTATTTTTCTACTTTCTCTTTCCAAACCATGGAAGCCTTAGAGAGCTGATCCCAAGACAAACTGTTATATGTCAGATTCCTGATATGATTGCCCAAAGAGTTCTGTTCAGAAAACTATCCTTTGGAGAAAGAAATAATAAACTTAGTATAACTGGGCTGACAATGCCTGTCTCAGTCATATGCTGATCTAAGGATTAGCAACATCACATTCTGCAAAACAGCTGAATTAATAGTGTTCATTCACATGTGTGCCAATTTAAATTTTGTATATCTTTTTCATTTCCTATTTTTTTTAAAGCTATTTTCCCCATTTGCTTGGCACAGTGTTTATGTGCCCCTTCCAAAGATGTTTATCACAGGGATTTGACTCAAATCTCTGTAGACAGCTGTTAGCACAGAGCAGAGTTCGGTTAAAAACAGTTGTTTAAACATCTGCCACCACTCAGCAGGGCAGATAAAATATTTACATAAGGCTTTTGTAGAAGTCTTACAGTGCCATGTAGTCCTTTAGACTTTGTCATCTGGTTCTGTAGATGTGTTTTCTCAACTCCTTCCTTTTTATGTGTTTGTTCAAGTGTTGCAAGTTCACGCATCCAATGAAGCTACTGGGAGTCTGGCCAGCATGGGAAATACAAACCAAAGACTTAGTTAAGAGAAACGTTCCCTAAATCAGCTAACACTCATTGAAATCACAACTAGAGAAGCACTTGGCAAATCTTGTTTTCCTTACAGCAGACATATGTTCAAGAAGAATAACTTACTACTAGACGAAGTACACGTTTGCCAAAACAAGGTTGTGGTGTACGTAAGTCTTAGTTTCCCCACAGCAGACCAGATAGGCCACATTTTTACCCACAAAGTGTGTGTTGTTAAAGAAAAGTAGAATCCTTCCCCAAAGCTCTGGAATACTGGAATATTACAGAACAAATATGTGATTGGGACTCCCCAAATACCATATGGGGACCTAAAAAATATGAAAGCAGTGACTCACTGCTACCAGGTGACAAAGCAGCTGTTCAAATAATCTGCTTCCATTATTTATGGCGTTCATCAAATATAGATATGTTTGCCCATACTCTGCTGATCAAAACATGTGAAAATGCTCAAGACTACTCACAAAAATGAACTCAAATCCTTCAAAGTGTGCTGGAAGGCCAGCAAAACAGACTGCGGTCATGTCCCTGCATCAAGGACCTTTCAGAGAGTAACCCTTCCTATAGTTCTCTCTCCAACAGATCACAGATAAGCTGGCACATCCAGTGGCATCAGCCGAGCTCCACAGGCCTGCCTGAGGGGCACAGACACCCTGTCACCCACCCTGATGTGCTCACGCTGCAAGAAGATAGTGCCGACCCAGCATTTCTCCAGCTCTTCTGGGCTTCCTGCCAAAGGAAACTTACGGATGTTGGTAGTGAAAGCCACTGGCTGCTTCAGTAGATCCTCTTGCTAGGATGACTGGTATACCAAGACTAGTGGGAATACAACAGAGCACACCTCCACCGTAAAGGGAACCAGTGACAATATGGTACAAGGCAGCAAAAATTCAGTTCCTGCACATTAGAGCTCTGGACATTAGTATTTGTTCCTTCAGTTTCACCTGGAAGTCCACCATGGGCTATGGATTCCGTTATACATACCCATAATGATGCTTCCTATTAAGAAGATGCTGGAATTAGGAGAATATAAAAAGCAGGAAGAACAGCTAGCTATTCAAGCATCATATAGATTTGGCTTAAGGCAAAACCAATGGAAATATAAATATTTTCTACGTTAATACTCAGGAGAAATTACAGTTATCCACTAAAGCTAACACTGACTGCCAGAATTTGTTGGATCCAGTAAAGTAAAGTGAGTTAGGAACATGTAGTGAAAACCTCGTTCCCTTGAATTCCACAGCTTTTGTAGTTCCTTGTGCAAATGGAAAGTAACTGCTACAGGCAGCCTTTCTATTCAGCATCTTCCAACTTGTGTGAAAAGTGTGAGACAAGCAATCTATGCTTTAAAGCATACATCTTACAGATCGTGAGCTTTAGACTTGGCGGTGGAGGGTGCGGAGAGCAAGAGACAAGTACTAGATAGAATGAGCTGAAAAGTACAGCAAGATTTCTGAATGAGTATCTGTCAATGAAAATTTGTGCACAGGACAAAAATCCAGGTTTTAAAAAAATCTTACCCTTTTAAATCCATTTCAAATCTAAGCTAATCGTAAGTATTTATTTTCACAGTTTAACTCCTGGAATTTTATGTGATGAGTCTAACATAACATGTATTAAGAAAACTAAAACGATATGTTGAACTAATCCTCATGATTTGAAGGTCCAGCCGTGTGTTACTGATGGGAAATAGAAATCCTCTGTCAAGCTGCCCTGGAAGTTTTCGAGATCAGTGAAACTTTAATCAGGGAAAGATTATCTGAGTAGCAAAAACTTGCCCTTCTGCTCTATAGAAATAAGTAATGTTCCTTACAGATTCATTTTAAAAGAAGTTAACCTTGACCTATCACTTCTCTGTAGTGTTAACTTCTTCCTTCATCTTCTAAAACAACTTTTATCAATTCTGTTAAAGAACAAATTATATACATTCACTTGTCACAGCTTGGACTTTCACACTGGTCATTTCAGTAGTCAGTAGAGGCAGTAATGTCTATGGTAAAGGAATATTTTTATATTAACACAGTAAAAGACTGAAAATGGAAGACTTGAGGAAAAAAGTGAAAGAAAAGGGGAATTCAGAAGAAATCTAATTCTTAAGATCAAAAAGGATAAAGAATATTTATCTTTGTAGTAATCTTACTACTTCTTATTGCAGAGATCTGTGTCAAGTACATATTTAATGTATTAAGAAAATGTTGAGAATTCTCTCTTTCTTCATGTGTGATGCACTCTTAAAAAGAGGGACATTTTTAATATTTGAGGCACACTTTAGCATAAAATACTATAACATAGTGGAACTGAAAAGGTGGGGTGTTGCAGGGAAAAATAACATTTTACTCCCAAACAAAACTCTTCTGCATGCTGTCTTTGCAAACAGATTCACATGATGGAAGGTAATTTGAAATTTTCCTGTGTAAAACAATGGCAGATCCTTCTCATCTGTTCAAAACTAGTTGGTTCATAAATGAACTTCATTACATAAAAGGCCTCATTAAGAAACAAAAACCACTTACATGGTACACCATAAATTAATAGCAAAGTGAAACCATGCCAAAAATTCAGACCAATTGCTTCAAAATTCAAGTTATCAGAATAATCAAATCAGTATGCGCAGACTTTTAATTTCTCAAAAATGCAAGAAAACAGACATCAACAGTATATCTCTGAATTTAATATGATTCTCCTATGTCCTTTAAAGGTCCTTGTCAGGCATGAGTCTGTCCTTACTTAACATGTAACTTCTTGTGAACAAAATATTCAGCAAGTTCTGCTTCTTTCACTTTGCATTGTTTGTACATGCCAATGATAACTTTCCTTGATGTGACCATTATTCAGAAATCTTTGGTAACTAGTCAACCTGGATTGCTTTTATTAATGAGGGTATTTGAACTTTAGGGTGCTAATTAACTCTGCTTCGACTGCAAAGTAGGGTTTTGAAAGTTCTCAGAATTGCATGTGGATAAAGAGGAATAGCAAATAAATGTAAGAATGACTTAATTTGCTGCAGAAATAGAAGCACAGAAAGAAACTTCACAACGATGATGAAGTGGCTAGCATAGATAATCACAGGATTCAGTGTTGGATTCCCCAACAATATCCTAAAAAGTCTACTTATTCATCTCTCTCAGCAAGCATTTTGGAAGTTACATGTTCACTGTAGGACAAAAAGCTACTTGTGGAATATAGGTTCCCTTAATTAAAACATTGATCCAGTCTGGCATTAAAAAGCCAAATGTAGATTTCAGCATCTGTGAAATATAAGAGCTATCTTTAATAAAGACAAGGGAGGTTGCCCACAGCTGACACTACCAGCCGTTACAAATTAATGCATCCGTCAGAGAAGAACATCGATTTCCAAAGGCAGTCACCACCTGCCCTTACCAGTTTTTGTTTGGAAAGCTGGTATGCTGCTTCACATTGCTTAAGGAGATCTGTGAATTCCATGCTAAGTTCCTTACGATAATAATTTTCTGGTTTTGCTGCTGGCTACGTTACATACATCTTCCCACTGTATATCAGATGTTTACAAACCTTCATAAAGTGGATAAGATAGAGCTCTCCAGCCCAATTCTGCTGGGCATGACAGATGTAAATATACATAGTGACTCACTTGTCAGAAGTAGTAACTTTTTTTTCCAAGAAAAGGGCCTGGACCCAGGTCCCACTGCCTCTAAATTCAGTTAAGAAAATTAAGAAACAGCTTATTTAGTGGCTTACCCTTGAGTGGCCACAGCAGACAAAGTTTTGTTTTAAATCGTGAATGTATATTCCTCTTGACAGGAGAATGTAATCAGAAAGAAAAACTTACAGAAAGTACTTGAGAAAACTAGTGTCAAAGTTCAATAGATAAATGATGTGTTCTTGTGAGCATCCCTGAAGCGTATATTAGCGCCTGTGAAGGTCTGACAGAACAATTCAGTGTTGTGGACTAACAATGTATAAAAATCAAGAGGCTCAGAAACAATCCTTGTAAGACACTAACACCTTCCTAAATGTACAATAAATCCTCTGCTGTTTCTCCTTTAATTTCTTCTTCCAGATTTTCCCAGGACTGAAATAAGATCTTCCCTTTTTTTTTTTTCTGCAGTATGATCTTCCTCTTTCCCAGCACCTCCACTGGCAATTTTACTTCCAATTGAATTTAATTTCTCTCTCTTTGTCATTATACAAGTGTTATATTGCCTTAACCAGCAAACTCTTCTGTAGCCTTTGTTTGCAATCTAATTGTAGAAGCTCTGTAAGCCTGTGCAAAAGCCAGGCTTGCCTTTTTGACCTAACAAAATCAGTGTTTGTAGACAAATTCAAGAGGCAGGATGGCACTGCATTCATAATTTGTACAGGTTCCAAGTTTTACTCTGATTCTGATTGCTTTACAGCATACACTCAGGAGACAGAAAGCCAGGAACTTCCCAGCTTCAATAGGAGGTATCTCAGTAGTCATAGCCACACAAACCAGCTTCAAAGTAAAGTCTGATATTAAAGAATATTTGCAAACAGATGAGAAAGTAATACAAACACTATCTTAATCTCTATGGTTTCTATTATGCTCCTTTATCTTAATATCAGAGTGTCGTCTGTTAGCGAAATGTGTCCTCTTTATGAAAGAAATATTATATACCTTAAACATAGAAAAGAAAGGGAAATGAGCTATTGTTCTAAAATCAAATGTCAGATCTTCACCTGTCTAAGCTCGCAGATGGTTATGAAAAGCTTAGCTGGAAGCCACTTCTTACGCCAGGATATACACCAAAGCATTTCTACAGATTCTTTGCTTGAGCTACTCTCTTTATTTCTATGGCAGATAACTAAACATCAAAATAGATTAGCCAGAAAGAAATATTTTTTGCAAACATCAGCTAAAATGCTGAATACATTCTCCAATCACTTATGCATCTCTATAAGCAAACAGCTACAAAACTTAATCCCCAACATTTCTTTACTAGAAGCATACTAGCAAAGGATGCTTTTCTTCCCCCCATCCCGCCCACAGTTTTCTTCACACTTGGAAATATGACAAGAATCTAAAACAAATTAAAACACACCTGACTTTTAATAGCTGTTACTCAAAATGACTCAAACCTTTCACTATTATTTCCTTGGTTTTTACCAATAACAACTTCATCACAGCAAAATGTTCTAGATTAATTCTTTGTGACCTCTGTTTCTGTCATTCTTCTGCTGAGGTGTGACAACATTTCATGGTTAAAAAAATTAATCCTCAGTATTATTTCCTGATACATTTTTAAATAGAAAATAAAATATAACAGAAGTACACACATGCTACTACTAGAACATTACATGGCAAAATAATGCAGGAGATTAGCTCAGAAAAATACCATATGTGTATGAAAATAATTTTCTGAATTACCTTCACATAAATAAGAGAGAGATGTTCCCAACCAGCTGAGGGTTTATAATCACTGACCCCACCTATGTCTGTGAGAATTTTCCCTTCACCTGTAGGTGATGATTCGTAAAATTACAAAAATCCCTTTGATCTATTTGATTTTCTAGTCTACATATTTAAAATTAAGCATTGCAGCCAAAATTTCAGATATAAGATCAGTGGAACTAAAGACATTTTAGAGATAATTAGAAGACACCTGAAGCTTTTATTAATAACTATAGGCTGTCTTACAGTCACATAAAATTCTACTTTAACATGATTTAAAGGCTGAGAAATTTCCTGTTCAAAAAAAGTGTGTTAAAACATCATGCATTAATATATAAGAAATTAAAAGTCAATATCATCATGCATTATCTTTAATAGTCAACTCTAATTAAATTTTCAGGTTAGTACGTAAGTATGAGCTTCTTTATATTTAACTTACGCATATTATAGGGATAGGATGAGACAAAAGGGGCACAAGTTGGAATGTGATAAATTCTGACTGAACATAAGGATAAAGATTTTCCCCATGAGGATAATGAAACTCCAGAACAGGTTTGCCCAGGGAGGCTGTGGAGTTTCCATTCTCAGAGATATTAAAAACTCAACAAGGGCACAAGAAGCCTGATCTCATTGAACATGCTGTGAGCTGGAGGTTGGAGGAGGTTTTCTGGAGGTTCCCTTCAACCAGCATGATTCCGTAATTCATATATAAACTTGTAGATGTAACATATAAAGAGACTGAGCATCCACGCGCTCTGAGTCATTTATATGGAATTTTTGGAAGGTCTCTCAGAATAGAAATATTTTTAAACTGTTCGTGAATTCTTTCTGCCTTTTCTGAACACTATCAACATCTCTAGCATAAAAAAAATACTGTTTCAGTAGCCTGATAAATTGATTTTCAATTTTATATTTTTATATTATGTTAATCTATACTTTCTGATAAGGTTGCTTAACAAAACCAAATGTGAGGTGTCACCTGCTCAAATATTTTAGTGGTATTTTCCATTTCAGCAAGAAAAATGAAGTTTTTAGTTTTGGGTGATCCAAAGTTATTTTTGTTTTTCTATTTGTCTACTGACCTAAAAATCATACCAAAACCACAAAACACAAACAACCCTAAGCACACCATTCTTCCTTCTGGTACACAAATGTGTGAGCTTGCTCTTTCCTTTCCCAGGCTTCCCCAGCACATTGCTGCTAATACTCCTTCCATTGCATTGTTATTTTTCCTGTTCCTTGTAAGCTAAAGCTTTGTGGAAGGGAATGCATTTCCTTGACTTGACTTAAAATATTATTCAGAAAAATGATTTGCCAAACTGCCTTCTGATCCCTCCTGTTCACTTTTCTGACCTCTGAAGAGCCAGCCTTTGCCTGATCCCTCACTGACTGCTTTTTCCTGCCCCAGCCCTTCACACTCCCTCCACCTCCTCTCTACATTAAGCTTCTTGCTTTTATTCTATTTTTGAGCAGTCATCTTCCCCAGAAAACCCCAATAAAGATCTAGATTTCAATCCAATCAGACAGCCCCAGACAACCCAACTGTTAACACCTTGCCAAAGGTATCTCCCTAGCCCCAGATCTTTGCCATGCAACTTAAACCAAAATTGCATTCTCCTTAATTGTGTTCTCCTGCCTGCAGGGAGCAGCACACAGCAGCCCAGGCTAACTAGAGCTTGTAGGCATCTGAGTTGTCAGGATAATGTTGAAGCTGGGGGAGGGAGGAATCGCTCACCTACCCTCAGCACACAAGTGAGGGAACACCTACGGCTTTAGCAGAGGCAGATCCAGCATTACCAGCTGCAGTTTCAATGCTGACAGCAAAACAGAGTATGTGTCAGAAGTGCATTTTGACAGCCAGTTTATATCAGTGGGTAAAGCAAAGGTGTCACGTTGAAAGTAGAGCAGGCAGCTCTGCCAGTCTTCCCGTGTCAAAGTACTTCCTTGCGCTCATCTCACCTTTTACAAACGGCTGCTGTTGCTGTGCATTTCCCACACCTTTCCCAGAGTTTTTCAGCCAGGCCTCAGGCAACGATAGCAGACCAAGGGAGCATCTCAGGGGTATGCTCAGATCACCTGCAGGATGGTCAGTCCAGGCTGTATAGCCCACCACTACCCAGCAGAACAAGCAGCTCATGTAAAAGGGAATCCCAGTCCTGGTACAGTAGCACACAGATTTCCCAAACCCTGGTTTACCAAGCCTGCTGCTGTTACACAAAGCTGGACCTGGAGTTCAGGACCCTCTCTTTCCATTTGCCTGACCACTGCCTCAGCCCTTCTCTGCAACTGTCCCAGCCTGAATTCATCTCCTCAATGATTAACTGGTCCTTCCATGAATGACCAGGACAATGCTCAGCATTCTCAGCCCCACTTGCTCATGGACAGCAAGATCAGCTTGTCCTTGACTCACTGGGCATATATCACTTAGTATGCAGTAGATTCCTAATTCTTATATCACGTCTGCATAAGGGTGACACATCACATTGTTAAATATTCAGAATTTTTTTTTTCTTCATCCCATTCCCCAGTAAGGTCTCACAAGATAAATCCTTGTCAGTCTCCTAGTCTGTGACTTTTCAGTTTTGAACGTAATCCCATTCCTACTTCCCGAGAACGCAAGACGCTCACTGTGTTATTCTGATACTCCGTATTGACTGGCTCCTTATTATAATGTCAGCTGCAAATTTCATTGACATACTTTGATTTATTTTTTTTGCGCCAGAGACAGAACATGAGAAATAAGAATTAGTCCCAAATCTGATTCTCGAGCATTTCTACTTGTAATCTCCCTTGGCATGTTTCTTTTATGTTCAGCACACACTGCTGGCACATCGTCTTTTGTCCAGTATCTTAACCATTCTACTGTTCTTGTACTAATTGCCATCTTTTCCAACTTAAGTTGCACGAAGATGTTTTACCAAACATCAGATAGTGGAAATCCACCACAATGCTTTTATCTAGGAAAAAAGTTATCAGAGGGGAAAAAAAAAAAACAAAAAACCACACACACTTAATTACATTATCTACATTTGCTGAGCACGTTTCATTTTATTCCATCACCAGCTGTTTTTCTCTTTAATCCCTTGTGGCATCAAAAAAAACACCCAAGAAAAAAAAACCCCACACATACACACACAAAAAAAAAAACCACCACACCACAAACACCAAGCAGTTAACATAATTCTTAAAGTTTCTCTGAGCAAAACAAAACAAAAAAAAACACCAGGCAAAAAGAGTTAGAAATTACTTATCTTATGCCTCAGATACAAATGAAGCTTAATTTGGAACAATGCATCTTTCAAAACATCCTCAGTCTGAAAGTCAAGTGATAGCAGCAGCTGCCTACTAATTCATATACATAAAAAAGAAAATCCTATGGTAAATATATCCTAACTGCTTGAGATACAGTTGACTTAGTTATAAAGACTTGCTGTCTGGAGAAAATTCTACATCTGATATTACATTTATTTAACAGATTCATGACAAGTGTTCCCCCACCAATTATGATGAATCACTAAATGGAAAAGATTACATACATTAAAACATTATATATTTTTTCAATTGCCTGAAAGATTAAAAAAATAAGAGTAAAAAGAAAAAAAATAGTTAAAAAAAGGAAAAATGTGCTGTGCTATTGACAACTAATGTAGAAAAATGTTTAAGCAAATCTCATATGCTTAAAGATTGTAATTAGTTCAACACTTCATTAAGAAAAAGTATCTAGAGAACAGATATTGCAGGATAATGAACACTTCAACATTAGCAAGTAGTGCCATTCCAAGAGCGAAATAAAAGCCCCACATTATCACATTTTATGACATAGAGTCACTTGATCGGCAGTCTTTACTGCCCTCATGTTTAAAATCCAGTTCTTTGGGAGCTATGAGCCTTCTTTTCCTGTCCACTAAGCTTGGAGACAACCCTGTACAATTGTTCATTGACCTGAAGAACAGAATGGTCCAGACTAGACACTCCCCATCCAGATTCACTGCCATGCCTACACCACTGGCACAAGATACTTTCCAGGGTAAAAGCATTATTTGTTTAGATGATGCCACAAGGCTTGACCCTGAGCAGAGCCCCAGTACTGCACTGACATTGCTCAGGCACCCACCTTCCTCTGAGCAGCTTCCTTTTCAGTGAGAACGCTGAGCACTTGAAATCAGACACAAGTTTACATGAACTGCCAATCATGGCAGCACCAGTATAAAAAGTAGTTTCCAGCCCTGCAAAGGTTTGGCAGACCCAAACAACTGAAGACCAAGCACAGATCTGTGTGGCGATTTCAGTTCCATAAGAAACTTAAGCCCACATGTCACTTTGCATGCACAAGCCACCCTGTTGAAGTCAATTTGCACACTCGATGTTATGCAGTGGCTGAGCATCTCGACAAATCCATGTGATTCTGGTCTTGTGTTGCTAATTTGGCTTATGGGTAGATACCTGTCCACTATAGAGAACTGTGGTAGGTCAGTGGTTTTTCTGGCATCTGTAAGCAATTTGACTGAAATTAGTTATTAATAGAGAGACCTCTACAAAGGAAATACCAACCAGCTGGGCCATAAAGTCATCTGCTGTAGTTTCAGAAACTGGTGCTTCATAATGTTCATAGACCTCAAAATGCCTAAAAATGGCCCACAGTGTTGTCTTGGTAATATTTGCAGCTGGGGAGGAATCAAGTTTCAATAATTTTTTTGGCTGACAGTGTTGACACAGACTGCTAAATAGGTGGTGATTAAATCTTAAGACTTCTGACTTGAAAAACCCAACACTGCTTTGAGCTGTGTTTTAAACTACTGTGTATTCTTTCACTTCTTATGTAAGCAATCCACTTACAATAGCAGACCACTGTCTTGCAAGCAAAGCATTGCAATGGAATTATCTGAAGCTGTCAGTCTGTTTTAACACTTGCAAACATGATCCCAAACGTCTGGGGGTGTCTCAAATATATACATCTATTTTGCTACAAGCAGTAAGACTTCAAGTTTGGACTCATTGCGAGAACTGAGTGCTGTAACCATAGTGATTTCCGTTCAGTTGCTAGACTTTGACTTGGCATGAAATGGAAAACAAAAAGGTTTGGGGAGAGATTCAAACAGTTCATCCAATATTGAACTGACACCTATTGCAGAACCTATGTTGATGCTGCAGAAAATAAGTATATTTATGACAAGCAAAATTTGCATACAGAATTTGAAGATGTAATACAATTAAAAACTGACTAAAAAGAGGATTAAAGAACTGGAATTGTTTCTGTAAATACAAAAAAGAAAAGGGGGGGGGGAGAAATAAAAGCGCTGTTCCCACACAGAACACTTATCTTCCACCCAACAGATTCCCTGTCACAGAAAAGCTTTTTCCCAAACATCCAGATATAGGAGAGGGTATATGATAAAAACATATCATAGTTGGGGGCACAGGGACTAAGCTTTCTTAGCTACCTTCTGAGAAGAGACATAAGTCAAAAAAGTATTATCCATGTCACAAAGCTGTGGCATCTACTGCTGCAGCTGGCGATGTACAATACTTCACTAAGCCTACTGAATTTCATTTTGCTACAGCCAAAACCAAGCTATTCTCCCATCCTGCCCCCTATGCATTCTCAGTAAGATTACATTTGCTGAATTAACTATATTCAGTTTTCTTGCAGAAGCTACAGAGCCCTTTCTCATCTGCAGCTATTTCACTGCTTGATGCACAGACATTCTTTTGCCTGTTTTATCATGTCTGTAAAACAGAGAAACCCAAGAGCTGACATTCATCTGGCTGCCTTAGAACAACAGGGCTGTCATGCTGTCTAAGACTTGAGGTGTATTTAGAGTCCTGTCTCCAGTGACGGCCAACATCAAATACTACTATACATAAAAAGATACAAGAATCTTCCAGCACACAGAAGTAGAATAATCTCCCCACAGCATTATTTTCATTCTGACCCACAACAGGGAAATTATTTTACCCTGAACCACGCTTATTTATATTTCTCCCATGATGTATTTATAATACATTTTCCTGAGCCTGTTTTAACAAGTGCAAATTAGGTGTCAGATTCACTTCTGTCACTAAAAATAGGAAATTGAAAAGCACACCAGGAAAGTAATCAATTTCACTCAAATTATGCGAAATTGCAGAGAAGATATCTCCCTAAGAAAACTGGTGAGTGCTGGTGTGAGACCCACTTCTGGTCTTATGCTCTGGAGTTCAGAGTGGATGGGAAAGGAGGCAGAACTGCCCGTTTCTGATGATCTGCTAACACAAATTGTTCAAGCAAGCTGTTCAAGTCCCAGAGTCACTATTGGATTTTCTGTGCTGCTCTGAAGAATGCAGACTATTGCACTTGGCAAGTTTGCTGTAGGGTATGTCGAAAGCAAATCTGGTGGAAAAAAATTAAATACAAGCATGAGAGTTAGCAAAGAGAGGCAGAGATGTCCCTGGTTGTTGCCTAAACACTGATCTCCACTCCATTCATTAGCTTTATGATTATTGTTTGTGAAGAGTCAATCTCCAGGGAACAAATTTTCATAATATCCTGAGATACCTAGAGATGTTGTAATTGACTGAAAGCAAGCAGGACGTTAAATTATTCGGTAGTTTGGTTAATTTAGTACTATGCTCTGACAGATACAAAGGCCATTCCTGCTATAAATAAATGAAAAACTAAACATCCACTCAGATACAAGAGATCCATCTGGAAAGTCCTGTGACGAGTCAGGATGTTTATCTCTAAGCATTCAGTGCCTACTGATGCAAACCCACTAATTCTCTGTTTAATCAAGTTTTATGCAATTGGGTAAGGCAAGTAACAGGAGATATATGGAAAAGGTTTATTCCACTAATTCCATACTTGACTTCATTTACCCCCATATAATCAGAAACCTTAACTGAAGCCATTTGTCATTGCTTCAAAAGTTTTGTTGCTGCATGGCATGGTGCCACATCCTACTTTGTGCAGGAGCATCACTTACCTGATCACTTGTAAGGGCCTTATCTCTGATTAGAAGTCACCAGGCAGAGCCATTTTGTCACACCAAAGAATAGTGAGACTCACTACCATTACCACAAAGAAGAAAAACCTCCCCGTCATATCTGTCATTCCTCATGTCATGAACAACGGCAGGACTTAAGTCACTTCTGCCATACACCAAAACTGCCAAACAGCTGTTCTCCTGTCCCAGTTGAGTTTCTTCCTTTCATCCCTCTCCTTGCCATGACCGTCTTTGGAGATGGCTGGAGAAGAGCTGCATCTGTCCTTGCTCCACTGTTATTGGTTTCCATTCACGTCCACGAAAACCTTTTACTGGCATTATCTTCAGAACAGCCAAGCCTTCCGGACTGCTACGCTTCATATGCCTCTGACACCAGTGCCTTTGATTGGCTCTGAAATAAGTTAAACCAGTCTTGCAAAAAGCTGTTTAACTTTGAACAATGGTGGCACAGACCTAGGATTCACATAGTTTGCCCAGCTGCATGTAGAACTTTTCTGGCTGAATACAAGTGGATTTTAGTGGAAAATTAGCCTTCTACTTAGTGGAAGCATTAAGAAAAAAAAAAAGCAGACGTATTTGTAGAAAAAGGAATAAATGCATAAGCACAATTTGAAATGCTTATTTCGTTCCTGCAAACACACTGAATTTCCACTCCTCTATGGGAAAGAAATTGTCTAATTTGCAAAGCAGTGAAAACCTACCAGTAGCAAGCAGCTATTTGCTTGTTTTCCAATGGAAAAAAAAACACCATGAGGACTTGTAGTTGACATAGTTAAGGCACTGCAATGACTCCAGAAATTAAAGTCCCAGAAGTATAAACATTGCCTGGCCAACAACCCATGGATTTAGAATCCCTCAGCCCTCAATAGCTCCTCTGACTTATATCATGTCTAGCACAATAAATTAAGGACACATCAAATCTATACTTTCTGTATCAGTGATCATTACATACAGGTCCCTATGAGATGTTTTAACTTCCCTCTTCATACTGTGACACAGCTGTCCCTCAAGTCACTAAGGTCACCCACCATGCAGGACAAGCTTTACAGCAGTGCCTCAACATTCAATAACAGGCTCCAGCAAGAAAGGAAAAGCTGAAGGGTCAGCCTGGTATTCCTTACTTTGACAAGTGGTTTAGATGCCAATATTGTTTTTTGTTGGTTTTGTGGTTTTTTTCCCCTGCTAATAAAGAACAGCAAACAAAGGCAAGATAATACTGAAATAGCTGACTGGCTTTTGAACTCCTATGTTATTTTAATGCTGTGGAAACTGCAGAACTTATATAGCCGATGTAAGACAGCAGGTAGGCCACCAGGTGCCAACCCACGGACCTTGGGTGCCACAGTCATTTGACTAGTGTCAGTGCAGCCCTGGCAACAGATCTGAGCTGCTTCTGTCACTCTGACCTGAAGCTGTCAGCAGCTTTACACAGCTGATAAACCCAGCCTCTGCTGGAGCTCCGTGCGTGGCACCACAATGCTAACTCGTTCTGGTTCCTCCTGGCCTCCTCTGCCTAGCAAATATGAAAATTGCACAGGCATCTGCCTTCAGTTGAGAGCAGTGGTAGGTGTGCTCTATGATCTTTCACAAGTGCCTGAGGTTTTTCTTGCCTCGTTTTTGAGGTGGTATAATCCCACCCCAGAACTGTAGTTTCACAGCTGCTCTGACCTGCCCTGAAAAAGTGCTGCTGCTCTGCCTTCCCCCTCAGCTCCTGCCCCAGCACTAGTGCTTAGGTGGTCATGGTGGGGACAGGATCAGAGAATTTATCTACGTAAAAAAAACCACCACACTGGAATAGTAATGACAAGGTTCATTTCTAAACTGGATTGATTCTCTCTGCTTCCTAACCAGCTATTCAAATGTGTGCTGACCCACAAGAACAGATGGGAATAGCAGTTGTCTTGGGCTTCAGTGACGTGAAACCCTTCTGAAACTCCGAGAGGTTTTATTGCTGTAAGCATCAAAGAAAACTGATTATCGGTTTTGCTTTATTTATACAAGAACACACTTTCCCAAAATTTTAGTATATTGGCACCAATCCCAGCATTCTACACTAATCTACTCAGTTCTCCAAATAATTACTATTCCTGTGTTCTCCCTTGTTACTTATTTTGCAGAAAAGAGAGACTGCTCTTCAATATCCCGTTCAGTGCTCAGGAGTATTATCCACATGCCTTCAAGCTGACTGATGAGTTATTTGTTCCTGCTTGTTTTTCTCCCTCCTGAAACGCCTACACATACTATAAAATGTTTTGAAATGTGGATTCCCGTGAAACTGGCAATGGCACTGGATTTGTAGGGTTTTAATCAGATTAATCATATTAAATTGGCCGACTCAATTGGTTATCCAATTGGTTATGCTATTAGTAAGATAAAAATAAAACAAGGTCCTTCATTATCAACGCTCTAAAAATACCCTGGATTCTGTTCTGAGGATTTAGTGTTGATACACACGTCTAAAGGCAAACTGATTCTCCACAAAATCCAAACACAAGTTTTCCACAGAAAATTTGCATCAGTGTTGTAAACTTATCAGTGATGATGTTAGATAGTAGTGTTAGCATCTTAATATTTTAATTATGCAGTTCATGAGAAATCACATGGGAAGTTTGTCCTCAAGCTGCCTTTTGTAGAAGCGTCCTGGATGTAAAGGAAGTATTTGCAGCACACTTGGTTTGCAGTGACCACAGGGCAACAGAGTTCAGGATCTGGAGGCTAAGACAGGATTTTGTTGTTGAACTAAAACACAGGATTTGATAAATGAAAACAACAGCAACCACAAAAAAAACACTGCACAAAACAACAACCACCAAACAAAACCCCACACAAGCCAAAAGACAAACCAAAACATAAATTTAAAAAAATTTTAAAAACACACTACCAACCACAACATTAAGGTATATACAAGTCTAAAGATCTAGCAGCTAAACAATTACTGTTTCTCTTCCAGGTAGAGCCACTGACTCACTGCATGTTACTTTGACCTCCATTTGCTTCTCCTGAAACTAAAGAAAATTGATACAGTAGAATGACAACTGAGAACCAGGCAGGAAGAATCAAATAAATTTCAATCACCAGGCCCACAGAAATAGGAATAACTCCTAACTAATCTGCACAGAAGTAAATTGGTAAAAAAAACCCCAACATATATATGTAAAAACAAACAAACAAAAAAAGAAACAAAACAAAAAAACCCCAACCAAACAAACAACAACAACAAACCACAAAAACAAACAATGGTAGCTGGTGTTACAAAGATAGCCCAACCTTGTATTAAGATACATGTAACTTCCTCCTGCATTGTTCTGCATCTTCTGGATCCAAGGAGTCTGGCCATGGTTTGTTCTCTTCACTACTGATTTCTAACTCATAAGCTTTGCTTAGCACAAGGCCTCAAAACACAGAATTAAGGATTGGGGGGGGGGGGGGGTTTCCTTTTATTGTACGTGCTCATCTAGCTTGTCCTGTGACTCCAGTTCATTTTTTACATTGGTGACATGATTGTGCTTGTGTTCTTTTCAACTTCCTGTGCAGTGCTTATAAGATTTCTGGTGCTGTTGTTGCTTACACAACAGTGTTCAAGACAAAATTCAGCACACCTCTCCCATCTGCTCCTAAACTAGCAATCGGTTCAGCTTCGCCTGCAACATTGTGCACTGGCACCATGAGGAGTTATTCTAGCTCTTAGCACTGTGCCATCCTCCTTCAACATTTGGTGAACTTCATAATGGTCTCATAGTTCACCCCTGCTGAGCTAACAGGAAATTACAAAGGGAAAAAAAAAAGATTAAGTGCTTCACAAACAACTGTTGTTAGGAAAAAAAGGCCGCTTTCCGCTTACCTTGCTTATAGGTAGCAAGGGAAGTGCAGTTTAATTAATTCTCCACTTTTGCACAATGTTTTGCCTTTACAGGAACTTTAAAGTGCTGCAGCCATCCATCATATCTTTTTCTCGATTTGTGTTACTCCTCACATCAGGTTCCCTGTTGTAGACCCTCAGAGCTGACCTATGCCCACCTCATTAGGATTCAGTCTTCCAGTCAGTAAAGAACCATCTTCACAGAGTCCACACAAGAGCCTGGGAAGTACAGGTTCCTCTCAAATGCCCAGTCCCACTCTTGTGTATTAGTGCTTTCAGTCTAAGCTAGCTGAAACATTTTGGAACGTAAGTTAAAGCTTGAAAGCTCCTTCCCTTGGAGTGCTTGCTGCACCCACTTTGTGGAGGGGATGAAGACAGCACTACTTTCCCTTTCATACCTGCATGTGCGAAACCTTGTCTGTACATAACTCACAGGAGAATACTAGAACATCTGTGACTTCAGCACAAAGCAGCGTGTGATACCTGGAACACCTTTGCGCAGTTGTTGGCAATACTTGAACCTGAACACTAAATGGAGTCCTCAGATACAGACAGGTATAGACCACCTGGACAAGTTTGGTTTGGTTGGCTTTTTTGGCAAAACCTTCATTTCAGCTGCCCTACAGAGAGAAATGTCTCTTATTGCTATCTACATTTGCTCTTAAAAGATGTATCTGGACATGGATTAACATATGTTGGTCTGTGGGTTACTTACCAGTAAGAAGCTTTTCTGTTCCTTTGTTTTCTCTTCAACTGTTCTTTATTCAACCCCAGGTGCTCCCACCAGAGCCAAAATATAAAGGTCATTTATTTGCTGCCTGTAAAGTGTATGCACGTATTGAATATAGTTACTATATATGCCAATACACTTGTATTTGTTTACTCCAGCATTCACTACAATGCCATCTTACTTAAACACGTATTTTTCCTGTTCTCCAACCCTTCCCTCAAGCATCTTTACAGCAGTATTATTCTCTATATAGCAAAGATTACTAGTTTCAAAAGCAAAATAGAATAGCGTGGTAATAGCTATTGCTACTTGTTTCCTTCAGGTACAAAATGCAGTTCATTGCTCTCTCAGGGAATATCAATCACATCATGGACGTGTTACGATTCTTATGTTGACAATTAGCATATCCACTTAAGATAGATGTAGTATTAATTTGCGTTGTGAGGAATTTTACATGGGTGTATCTCATTGCTATCCCAGACGGTGGGTTACATGCCTAGAAGTTTAAAGTACAGCCGGGAATGCTATGGTGGTTTTCAAGCTTTCTTAGAACTTCCAGCATGCAGTGAGGGCAACATCAGCATAATCAGCAAGCCTGCCTTACCTGCTACCTTACTCTCCTGCTAAGTTTAGCCAAGTCCCCTCCTAATCAAAGCAATCTATGTTAGTATTTAGTAACATCTCTTTTCTTCCTATACAGAGAACAAGTGGCATGTTCAGGACTCCCAGATTAGCAAAGCTCAAATAAGAGAAAAAAAGCAGAGGGCAAGGCAAGGTATCAGTCCAAAGTATAGAAGTCCTTACTCTTCTCCCCAAGAGGCGAAGTAGAACACACAAAAACAAATTGAGATTTTACCCTTCTCTATGTTAAATAATGCTAAAACAACCAAACACAACTATCAGCACAACCCATTTAAATGCCAAAAGCAGTAATAGTATTAGTATTAGCTTAGTATTATCACTAAAACACTGCACAAAATGCAACAAAATACATAGTCTGCTATTGTAACTGAGAACAGTTTTGCCTTTTGGTTTGCTTTTTCAGTAATGATTGAAGACACTGGACATAATCCTAATCCCATTACAGTTAAGGAGACTTCTGCTTGACTGCAAAGAGTAATATTGGGTCCCAATACAGTAATGATGAGTGCCTTCACTTCCAACATGCTACTCTTATAATGAGTCAGATCTTGTTCCTGGCTGTGCTTTGAGCAATAAAGAGCATCATCATTACAGCTATGCGGACTCCTGCCAGATCTCTGCTTCTTTCTGTGAGACACAACTGTGATGCCACGTACTTAATTTAATTGTGAGGGTATAAATGCCAGCAAGCCTTATGAAACATTTCTCTGGAGAACTGTCAGCACATTTGAAAACAAGGCACTTCACTAGCAACTAGAGCTACCAACTGGATCAAACAAAATAACAGTATCTTGGACAACTTTTTCTCCTACAGAAATCTCACATCTACAAATGACTTGCAATTTGCTGACATGAAATGTGATTTCTGCACAACTGAAGCTTGCTGTGTGAAAATTCTTATCCCATAAAACAACAACAACAACAACACCCACAAACAAAACAAATCACCCACCCACAAACAAAAAAACGCAACCAAAACACACACCAAAAAAACCCACCAACTTCTCTCCAGAAAAATAGAAGGCTTTTATTCTATTATCCTGGAGTCAATGGAGCTTCCTATCTTGTTTCCCCTGACAGAAGTGCAGTTCACAAGAACCGCAGCTTGCTGTGAACAATTTGAGTACATATTCCTTCCACTGCTTGGGACGGAAGAGAAGGAAACTGGATAACATGTACTGCATCAGCCTTCACTGAAAGCAAAACCTTAGAAAAGAAGGCAAATACAACTCATCGACTAGCATGCACATCCTTAACACTCTGGCTTCTTTGCCTGGCTGGACGACTGTAGGCTTACTAAAGAGATGTAGCTGCCCTGACATTTTTAGGGAATAGCATGAGTAGAACCAGTATTTTCTTCCTCCATAATTTCAGTTTAAATGTTTTCCCCCAATTACTGAGCAGTATCTGGAATTGAACACCAAGTATTTATGGGAAATTATAAACTATTAAAAAACAAACAAAAAAAAAGAACAAAACCCACTCAAAAAACACTCCCAGAAAACCAACCCCACAGCCAAAAAACTACATCACCACTTGCATTCCCTTAAAATAGCTCTTTTGCAGGTGTGTGTACAGATATTCCCCAGGAATTCCAAGATAGGGCAGCTAGCTGTTGCTAAACAAATGTTCATGGCTTCCTCTGATGCATTAGCATGCTTACAACATATGAGTATGCTTTTTTCCCAATTGGCAAATTCAGCACTTATCGTTGCCTCAAAATTCTGCCCCTCCCATTCTTGTTAATGTCAGATAAACACAGAAAAATAATTTGCCCCAATTAATAAAAGCTTGCAGTCACAACAGGATTTGCATATATTGCTGTTCTACATTTATGGCCTCATTGCAATAAATATTAGTATTCTGATCATCATTCCATATTGAATTTCAAATTGCAATTTCAGTTATGTTTGTCTTGATTAAGTTATACTATATTTGAATTGCATAGCATCTCATTTTTTGTGATGCTGCCTGATATTTAATTGTTGCATGGTTCCCAAGGTTATCATTTAAATTTAAGATTGTTTGGGTGTACAGTATGCATCCCACAACTATCAATATACCCTGTTATCTGTTAAAAGTGTGGCATTGATATGTTTCATGTATTTTTTTTGCTGTGCAGTGCCTTCATGTACAAACTCATGTAGAGATCTAACACTTGGTATTGAATTGACCTAGAACAGCTAAACATTAAAAAAATATTCTTCCGTTTACTAACTTTTGCTAAAAAATGCATCCATACTGTTAATTCTATCTGGTAAGACTTTTGGAGTGTGTTTTGATGTTCAGTTATTACTTGAAGGTACCACAGTGTGCTAAGCTTTTTTTCAATATATGAAACAATAACAGAATTTAGATTGAGGCCACCTTGGAAAGAGGAAAAACATAAAAGGTCTTTTAGATCAAAGCTGAACAGTGCAAGAGATTCCTCTTGAAACATGCATGTCTGGAATTTGTGAAAGACAATGCAACCGCCTGTAAAACAGCAGACATGTAAATGTATCTTTTATTCCACCAGAGTCCATAATTCAACTGATACACGTGGTAAAGTACCAGTTGTGTCTCTCCCAGAAGGTTAGATTATGATATAACAATGTGTTCCACATTATATTCTGCTATGCTGAAGTGGCAAACCATACAGTGGAAGTTACCAGCAAATCTAAATTATCTAGCTATTTTAATGCGTCTCTACTGGTTTCAGAGATCTACAGAGGTTTATCAGGAAAGAAAAATTCCTTTATTACCCTTACATCATCTATATATATTGCACACAAAAAAAAAAAAAGGAACAAAAAAAGCTGAAGTAAAAAGCAGGGTTAGTATTGTGTGGGAACTCACTAGTCCATTACTTATTTGAACTATAAACTGTTCTCCCAGCTTCAACTACAATATGCATCAGTGGTCCATTCATTCTCTTTACTACAAGAAATTTATATTACCCAAATGAACTGTGAAGCTTGGTGCTGATATTTATTTATGACACTGCTTAAATTCAGATTAAGAAATAATTTTCCATTTTGAGTAAAATAGGCTAGTTTCTCTTACATTTTCATAGAATCTCTCTTACCTAAGACTAGCATGTAAGTACTTGTCTTAGCAACCTAATGCACCTTATTAAAATATTGTTTGATACACAATCAGCTTATATGTTATAGTATATATCTACACATGCTTACTTACACATTTCCAGTTTGATGCAAAGAAATAAGAGATTTGCACATTTACTAAGAAATGAAAAAACAGTCTCCTTCTAGCAAATCAGAATTCATCACAAAAAAAAATTAATCAGTACATATCAAAACAACTTTATCATCGAAGCTCAGACATTTACCATTAGGAAGGCTGACTACGCCCTGGAAAAGCAGGGAGGTGCTTACAGAAAGCATGGAGAGCTCAATTAGATCTACTGAAATACAATGATTTTTCAACAGCCTTACAGCTTTTTCTTTTATTGTAGAAAGTACAGGTAGGCAAAACATTCACTGTGCTTCTAAAAAAAAAGTGAAATATTTCTTAAAACGAATTATTTGAAAAAACAGTTATCTGCAGAAACGTATTGTCTTTTTTTAATTTTACATTGAACCTTGCTTTTTTAACTTATGGTTAGAAATTCTTAAATACAAAAGTTAAACATAGACTGATTTATTTTCATATCTAGACTGATGCTTGAGATCTTTGGAAGCTGTTACAAAAAGCTAAAAAAAAATCTGCAGCAAATTACCATTGTAGATATGAAAGATTCAGAAATTATTTGTACACTCTAGAGCTTGAAACTACAAAATCCCTAGCAAATATTACAGGGTAGAAGGCCAGTATTCATTAAATTCTCACTTCACTCACACCACTGTAAAAGACTTTTAAAAACCAACCGAACAAAAACAAAAAACCCCACAAAAACAACAAATAAAATACAAAACCAAACAAAACCACCAAAAAAAAAAAAAGCCACGACCCTCTGAGATGTGGCTAGCTACACGATTTGCCAGCATTTCATTCTTCACTGATGAAATATGAGAAAGGTAAGGATGTATTCCATTTAAAAAAAAATGGAAAACACATAACTATGTAATTTGGGTTATTATAGTTCAGATAATATTTGCTTTTCATTAAAATAACATTTAACTATGCTTTTTAAAATAAGAACTTAGAGCAATAGGGACTTTCAAAACACAAGATACAACTCTTCATTTTCCTCATTAAAATATTGAATGAGTAACACCCCCACATTCTGGGGAAAAGAGAAGAAAAAAAAAAAAAAAAAAAAGAGAAACACCACAACAAAAAACAACACACACACACAGATAATTCTTTCTGAGTTAAGAAACACCAAGATTCCTTTAAGATGGAGCTCAGATTTTTTTTCTCCCCATTAACACTCATTGGCTTGCCGTGAATTTCTACATAGTACAGCACAATTGCAAGATCACTTTCTCTACTCCAGTGTTACCAACAGCAGCATTCTGTATATAGTACAGCTGGATGGAACAAAATTTTTAAAGCAGACTATGATGCTAAAAATAGCAACTCATTTTCTTCTAGTACCCATAGTCAAGAGAGAGATTTTTTTTTTTCCACCTGATCACATCTTTTAAGATCTCTTGTAGCTTATCTTGGCCATTTTTCTCTCATGCTTGATCTTTGAGAACCATCACATTGGCACAACTCTCAATTGTTAGCTTTTTTCCAGTGCAGCAATGTCAGTTCTACAAAAGCACCTTTAAGACCTAGTGAAAATATAGAGGAAAGCAGGAAGGGTGAAAGATAATCATGTGTAATTGGAATTTCTATTCCATCTGTGCTGCAGACTGCATAGGCTTTGCTGAATCAGGCAGAAGTTGTAGAGGATACCAAGTGAAACACTGAAGATTTCATTTCTATCAGGCAGTTATGAAAGCTTTTCTACCTAAACTTGCTTGAAATAGGACAGGCTAGAAAACAGATAGATGATATGAAAACTGCACCAGAACAGTGATTGGGTTCTTTTGTTTTTACTTGTTCTCATCTAATTCCCATCTGCTCTGTGGGTCTATATATGCATAAGAGGAAGAAAGGGCAGAGATTTAACTTCTTTCTAAGTGTCTACTTCTAACCCAGCTCCAAACTGTGCATTCAAAAACTTGCCTCTTTGGGGTTCATGCTTCTCCATATTGCTATTTAAATTATAAATCACCTATTTAGCAGAGCACAGCATACACCCCACTGTATTACTGTAGTTCCAATCTTGACCAGCGTGGTCTGAAAAGCGAAACAATCTGTCGTGACCTCCTCCTAGTTACCTGGGCTAGGAAGAAAAAAAAATAACTTCTACCTTTGGCATATCACCTCTTGGCCCTGTTGTGAGGAACATCATCTTGCAGGCCTGGAAGAGGACATATCTATGAAATCCTTGCAAATCAGTGCTCACAATGGAGGTAATTGCCCTATTGTATATGACCAATGATCACCAAGTCATGGCATTTCCTCCATACAAAACAAGTACTGCAGACCCAGGACAAGCAAGAACACTATTTTCATTAACATAATTAACTGATAAATCTCTAGTTTACAGCTCTGCTAAATGCAACATTTCAAGCAGAAAGTCATTTTCAAAGGTAACGAGTCTGCTTTGATTTCATGGCAACCGTACAGTCTTAAGAAGCCTCTAAAGATGAAGAGAGCAAGTCACATCAGACAGCTTTTATTCTTTATTTCTTAAAAAAATTACAGTCCTGACTAAGATTTGTAAGGATGACAGAGGCAAGGCTTTCCCTCACATAAAAGAAACTCTTACCCCTAACCATTTTTTTCAACAACATATATTATTTTGATGTACTTTTACTGCTAGGATGTGTGACAAAGTGACCTGCTACTTGGAAAGGGCGGTGAAGAGGAGGTGAGAAAAAGAAAGCTAATAGTCCACATACTGCTGCTGTGCCACTCATCTTTTAAGAACTCCATCAACTATTATATGAAGTACATGGGCTTTTCCACTTTAAAAAACTGTCTGCCTTTAAAAATCACCAAATTCCCAGAAAGATGGACATGAGAGAGTATATCAGTTGAGAAGCCTTTTAGAAAAATTTCTTTTCAGACTAAGTGTAAGCTGAAGGACTGCATAAATGGTATTTCATCTAAGCCACAACATGATTGTCAAGAGATGATGTTAATTTTCCATGCAGTAATATTTGGTTGCCAAGGACAGAAAGCACTGCATTCCCCAGGCTGAAGCGAGATGTGCCCAGCTATCTAAGGTCATTACTTCTGGCAGCTTCAGCAGATACAGAATGGGAAGTTGTTTATTATACGTTCAGAGGTTGTATTTGCACTTTCTCAGGAGGTCTAGGGACTGCTGCCCTTTCTGGGCTGTGGGGAGAATCTTTCAGGCCAAAGACAGGGAGTATCAGAAGAGGGTCCTCAACGGTATGCAATGCTATTTGGCTGAGGTCAGCTAAACCCTGCTCTTTTCATATTAACAAAAACCTATCAAACATGCAAGTATGATCCATAGGCTGGAGACCCAAACATACCATGTATTTTCTTTGATTCAAGAGGTTTTGAAAGCCTGCGGCCAGGGATGGTCACTGCCATTGGCAAGTAGTGTGAAGTTCAACATTAAGATGAACAGGCCAAGACTCATGATTGTGGTTAATAACAGCAACATCTTCACAATCCTTAAACTTCCTATTGCTACTGATACTCAGTTACTGAGAGTTGTCTAAAAATAAACTTCTGTTAAGTTAGTTAGCATGCAAAATACAAAAAGCCCTTCTTGTTTCTTCTCTAGGACTACACCCTGACCATGTACTTCCAGCAGTCCTGGAGGGATAAAAGGCTCTCTTATTCTGGAATACCTTTGAACCTAACTCTGGACAACAGGGTGGCTGACCAGCTCTGGGTGCCAGACACATATTTCCAAAACGACAAGAAGTCATTTGTCCATGGTGTGACAGTGAAAAACCGAATGATTCGACTCCATCCAGATGGGACAGTCCTTTATGGCCTACGGTATGTTGGATTTTTTAATTGGATATATGGCTGTTCAGACAGAGTGCAAGTTGCAATTGGCAAGCTCAGATAGTACTAATGCTACTCTCCTCTGCTTTTTCCTGGTTTCTCAGTGCAGCTTTATGAGTCAGCAAATACCCCATCTAGACAACCACAATACATTCCAGAATTTCCCTCAGGGCATCAAAACTTCCTTTAATAGCTGTAGCCATAACTAACAAAGCCTGCTGCCCCTGTTTCTTTTGTCTTTTCTGTGCATATTAATACTACTAATGAGTTCTTTATTATGGTTCTCACCTGGTAATCATAGCTTAGGCAAACACTTCTTTCCTTCTGAAATCTCTCCAGCAGTTCTTTAGAACAAAGTTGAATATAAAATTGGGAGACATCTGAAGAAATGTGACCAGCGTTTGGTAGGGAATAAAAAAGGGACATTTGAAAATTTACATGAATTAAGGATTGTCTATACATCCAAGTACAGGTTTTCTTTAATCTGCTTCGATTTATCACTGCCTGTTTACACCACAACTCCTCCTTCATACACTGCAACCTGTGTTCACCCCTGTAGATAAAAATTTATTCTAAAATCTGAACAGGCACAATCTAATGTTAAGGTACACAAATGAAAAAATAAAACTAAACCACATTATTTGTTATGTTGAGGTTACTGCAGAGCCTGAGTAGGCTTTGGATTATTTTTAAAGTTAAGGTAGCTTTGCTCAAGGAGGGGAGGGGGAACCACCACCAAATTGCATGCTTGAATCCACCTTTGTTTGCTCTTATCATTCAACAGTGAAAATAATGTGTGGAGAATGTAAACCTGAAAACATACTTCGGTTAATCAGAAAAAAAAAAAAAAAAAAAAACACCCACACAACACAAACAAAAACAAAACAAAACCACACAAAAAAAAACCCAAAACAAAACACCAAACAAAACCCACATAAAGCATAAAACCTAGCTGAAATACATCAAAATGGTACCAAAGACTGGACCAAAAAAAGACCCAAACTGCTTCAGCAACTAGGAATTGAAGTAATATTTGGGGAAAGATGACTTAGAGCTTACTGAAAATAAGTTTGAAATGACCTCTTAGCCTATAAAAACATAGCCTTTTAAAATACTGTACTACCCATGCACTCAGAAAGCGCCTTCCAACCCATCAATTCAAGCTTCATAAGAAACAAAAAAAAGTAATTTAAATATTATTATTTTGGTTCATCATAAGTTTTCTTTTGAACTTGTCAGATTTGCAGGCAGTGCATCAGTTGCTGCTAAGGACCACACAGGAACTTTGCTACAGCCACATCTCTTCTGGTACAGAAATACAGAATACAGAAAAACAAAACAAGGAGCCCATGGGGAAATAGCTGATAGGCTGTAGGTTGCAATTATCATCTGCTGAACAAAGTCTTTGAAAAAAACATCTTTTTCCATTGCCTTCAGACTTCCTACAATTCCTTTCGATCAAACTGATTCCTGAAAAATCAGCTTAGCTGGGCAGTTATCATTAGAGGACTCCTTGGCCTGAAAACTTTTCAAGACTTTTTTCAAAACCTTTTTTCAAAACTTTTCAGAAGGCCAGTAACTGACCCCCATGGCAGTGCACTTGGAACTAGATGACCATGAAAGTCCCTTCCAACACAAACCATTCTATGATTCTAACAAAAGTTTTCTACATTGCAGGATTTGCACAGTGGCAAGAACACACATTAGAGCCAAGTAGTCTCTCACAAGCAGTTGTGTACCGTATAAACTACACCTAGAAATGCATGACATGCGCATACTTCCATTCACATGCCATACATCTGATATCAATATCTGTCTTCTGCAGAGGCAGCAAAAGAACCTGTGACACGTCTGGTGAACCTGCTGCAAGTCTTCTCACATACTCCATCCACAAAGCACCAGCCTGCCCAAGAAGGCAGTGGTTTCCTTCTGAATTTTCCTTCTGTGACCCTGCCCAAGCATAATACCTGTGCTGTTCCTCTCAGGGGTGCTCAGGCAAGCCTCCGGTGCAACAGCAAACATGGTCACCTTCACATAATGAGGTTGCCAGTTCATGTGATTAAATAACCTTTCACATTGGTGTAGTTAAGCAGCAGCTCTGCAGCTTAATACCCCATCCAATACCTCGCTGCTCTTAGTAAGAAAAGCAAACGTAACAAAACCCCAAATAAACAGAAAAAAACCCACACTAATGTAAAGGGCAAACTATATTCCACACACTTGCAGTCTAGTACCGGGTGATTGCCGCCTTCTCCCTCACCCCTGCCTCACGCCTTTAACGCACACTGGCACAGGGGCAGCCTGGGCCTCTCCCAGATTCCTGGGCTTCCCCACCTTCTCACCCCAGAGAAGGCAGCAGGGGCTCAGGCTGCAGCAGGGCCAAGTGTTGCCAGATGTGCCTGTACCCACCAACAGTGCTGTCATCACCAAACATGTACAGAAGAAGATGCTCAGCTGTCGGGTCTTTTTCACAGCTCAAGCTGCTCTGCCATGTTTTCTCCAAAGACGAAGCAGCTGTTTAGACACATGTGGTGAGCAGACTTTGGTCTGACAGCTGCCAGTGAAAACACGTGTATGTACCTATTCCACAACAAACATCTGATCCAAGACAAAGATAACGAATGAATAGAAGAAAGAATGAAGTTAAGAGAAACTGAAATAGGTTTCATACAACAGATGGCAATTACTGCACTGTTTGCATCTATTAGGATTTGGTTTTCTCGTGGTAATAAATATGCTTCTGTCAGCCTATATATTATGTTTAGATCATACAAACAGCAATTTCTTCATATACCAGATGACACATAGGCGTTGTAAGAAATAAAACAGCAGAAAACACTGCAGAAAGTGTTCTTCGGCAAAATCCAGCATTGCCTGTTAGAAAATTGAGCTCAGCTCCAATCTGGGCCTCAGAGGTAGAGAAGAAACTTTGCAAAATATTAGCTTGCATTTAGCTTCTGTGCAATAGAGTGCGAGAAGACAATATCACTAAAACTCTCACAGAGGAGCTGTGACCTGTGAGTTTCACTTTCATTACCGAAGATGGAGAGTTGGCCTGGCATGACTTGAACAAGACACACAACACCAATTATGCTGCAGACCAGGGTCTGAGTTCCCAGCAAATTAGGTAGGGCCTTAATCCTTCTCTCGGTGATGATTTAAATGCTTACTTTCCCCTATGTCTCTTATTCCCCACACAAATTTCGTATTTTCAGTCCAGAGTTAAATGTTTCTTTGCAGGCTCAGATATGAAATTTTACTGGCTTCTTTAAATCAGAATTGGAACCATCACAAGAGCTCTAAATAACCTGCTTTGCTTGCATCCATGTACTTGGCAGTTTGGCATTTATGCAATGTTTAGTCTCAGTAGAGTTAAGGACGAATAAAACAGGGTTCATATTCTGTCTTTACAGATGAATAAACAAGGGAAATATGCACTGAATGCACTGGACTGGTTTTAGATCATATATCAAAGGATTATCACTCCAGTATGTCTCTATTATAATATTATTGCTATGAAGAAAGTCCCTTTAGCTATTTTTTTCCAGTAACTTTCAGCTGCTATATCCCCACACTTTAAAGAACGATGTGTGCATATAAACTTGTACAGGCACAGAATACACATAAACCTTCTGCCCTCTAACACT
The DNA here is from genome assembly GCA_013399365.1 of Pampusana beccarii. Taxonomy (NCBI): domain Eukaryota; kingdom Metazoa; phylum Chordata; class Aves; order Columbiformes; family Columbidae; genus Pampusana; species Pampusana beccarii. Next base: position 2,377,436 of record VWYH01003089.1, on the reverse strand, counting down.
GTGCATTGCTATTACATCTGTTACTTCAAATGCTGCTTGTGTTAATTCACAGTAGTGAATGACGTGTAATACTACTAACCAAGTAACTCTCTCATCCTGTTGCCCAAGCAATTAAACACACGTAAACATGTTTAACTCCACATTAATTTTTCCACTGTATTCCATTTCAAATATGCCAGGGAAGCTGGGTGTCACTGTTGAGTACTATGTACCTGAAGAGCGTGATTCTTCAGTTCCTATCAAGTACTCCCACCAGCAGCTATTATTATTTTCTGTGGTGTAGCCACTTGCTTCCTAAGGAAAAAAATCCCTTTGAGTCAATGTGCAAACCCGCAGCACTGTGGGGTTTGTGTCTGAGGCAGCTCGAGCTGTGGCTAGTTCAAGGAGATGAGCAAACAGTGACCAGCACCTGAGCCCATGGGGAGAAAGCAGTCAGCACCAACAGTCTGTGCACAGAAGGCAGCATGCATGCCCAAAAATACAGCTGCATTTATTAACCAGGCTTCCTTAGCTGTAGGAGAAAGAGCTTCTCATCCTTGGTGGTTAGCAGAGGAAAAAAGGCACCGAAGTTCACTTACACTTTCTCTTGCTTGGGCAAGGACTTCCCTAGCCTGTATATTTATAAAGTCATAACAGGGAATATTTGTATTTGCCTTGGAGCCACAGCACCATTGGTATGTGATGCTGCCATAAGATAAAATGCATTTTCAGGGTTGTTTTTAACACATCACAAAACTGGTTAATTTGACGCAGTCTTTTCCCAGGTGACTTCCCACACACTGCAGTTAATTTGATAGAGATTGCAAACTGGTTTGTATAATATGTTCTGAGAAAAAAAATATATATATTTTACCGTCTCAACACAGCTACAGTCTGCAATTTGCCAAATGAAGCACAGTAGCACTCAAGAAGCATTGGCATAAGATATAGCTTATTTTTTTTTTACATGGAGGCCAAGGGGTGAGGGATGTGCTTGTTTAAATACTGCTGGAAAGAGGCAGTGCAGGTGTATTCTGTCTCATAGCTCTATGCAAGAACGGTGAAGGAGCACCAGGGAATGAGACAGTATCAGCATCACTCATTTGTAGTGAATGAGAGCACAAATGTAACTGAGATGCTCTAGTTGATGAAAAGAAAAAAAAAAAAAAAACACAACGTAGAACAGAATAAGAGAATCCTGCGGAAGTTGTATTTGCTCAGTCTGTTTTTTCAGATGCTAAAAGAGAGATAATTATATCCAGACACCAAACAAAAAATAGCAAGAAGAAAGCAACAATAAAATTGTAACCCAGACACCCCTAAACTCATGACAAACAACCACTGCATTACTCTAGTTCAAATAAAAACTACGTTTTGACTTTTTTATTTTAATGGCTGTCTTCTCCCCAGGCTGGGTGTCCCCTGCAGCCATCTAACTCACTAGCAACAGACAACACAGCAGTAGCAGCACAAAGCTTTACTTCCCCCTGGGCTTGTTGCATTTCAGAAACATTTTTCTCAGACCCAGCCAAACTTTTCTCCAGCTTCAATGTTGAAATCCATGTTTAAACTCCCTGCCAGTTTGGCTGCGCTCTCCTCTCCAGGCATGAACACTTCTCCCCAAACCTGCCTCCTCCAGCTGCTCCCAGTGCTCTTCATACCCAGCCTGCGGTTTCTTATTCCCTTACTTAATGTAAAAAGATTGGAAAGGACAGAGTGCTACAGGGGTGATAAATCAGCGGGGGACCAGCACATGTAGTCTCTTCACTGCATGAAGCTCAATTCGTCATTGTTTTATTTCTCCAGTATTTAGCTGGGCACTGGTGGGGAGAAAAAAAATAAAAAAAATTTAAAAAAAAATCCATCTACACCCCACATTGCTGTGTGCTCATCCCTGGAGGCTGTTGGGTACCTCACTGCTTAATGCTACAGCTGGGAATCAAAGAGATAACCTCAGTTCAGGCACCTCCTCGCACTGTGGTAGTTGGATTTATAACCTTAATGCTGTGGCAACGTAGTGCTCTATAATACAGTGGAATGTGACTTCACTACTACTTCACTCACACATTTGTTATATGTAATGTAACATATCAAAACAAGGTTTTATCATTTTTTTTAACACCTTTGATGAAGAATACCTGACACCAAGATCATTGTAATAAGTTATAATGGAAATCACACAGCCAAAACTGAGGAAATTTAAGACAAAAGTGAGTACAGTCCTTAAAACTTACAGGGTGCGACTTACATAAACCTTTACTACTGCAGGTAAACCAGAAAATCTGTAACTCCTTGTGGGCTTCTACATGCAAACCAAAAATACTGCTTCTGAAACACTGAGGTTTCATTTAGTGTCAAGCACAAAATGGAGCCTGCAGGCTTGCTAAAATTAAGTGGTAAATTAGTAGTTAATAAACAGCACCAAAAAGGGAGAAAGCTGTTGTCCTGGGCAGGGTGAGAAGTCCCAGGTGTGACCAGGACACAGCTTGGCTGCCTGCCTTTGGCACAAGTGGCCCCACAGACATCCAGGGGGAAGCCGCTGGTCGCACCAAGAGCAAAAATCCTCACCACCAAGGGCAAACCAGAGCCTCACCAGCGGCATCAGGGCAGAGCTCAACCTTCTCTTACCCAGTAAACAGCAGGGGTGGCAAAAACACACAGCTCTGTGGGGAGCAACTGTTTGTAAACTCCTACTGAACTGTCAAATAATTGCCTGCATTGGATTTGGGAATTTTTCCTCTGATTTTCCTCCTATAGAGAGTATGTAAAAAAAGACCCAACAACTACAAAAAAACCCCAAAACAAAAAAACAGAAAACTAACAAAAACCCCAACAAAAACAACAAACCAAAACAAACCACACACACAAAAAAAAAATGCGCACACCTACAAATACTTCAGATGGACTCAGCATTAAATATGTGAGCAGTGGCTCTTATAATCAGTAGTTAGGTACATAAGCGGTCTGCTGGAGTCACAACAACTGGCTTCGTGGGCTTGAATTTAAACACCAGCTTTGGATGCTGTAATCAATTGCGCTATCAAGTATAGCACTTTGAAGAACTGAATTATAAGCATTTTGTAGAGCAAAGCCCATTAGACCTTATTCAAAGACCGTTTAATTCAAGCAGATTCTAGATCAAAATCAGATTACTGAAATTATTTGCTATTAAAATATATTAATATTATTTATAGTATCTGACCACATTAATACTAGCCAAAGAATAACAATAAAAAAAACCTATACAACATTTAACAAATTTTTAATTTTAAAGCCAAAAGACACTGCAAAGTATGTATTGCATATTTTCTATAGAGCACATCATTTCTTGTTGTGTTGGTATAAATTGATTTTGGATTATTTTTCTTATCCTCTGTTTTACAGACTATGTTTTGTCTACTAAATCTGAGCAAGTCTTCCCTTTGTCACATATCAGCAGTGCAAATGTCTTTCAATGTTTTGGAATTACTCTGCAACTGTCAACCCAATCTGCGTTTCTGTATACAGTTTCTTTTTTACTATTTATTTGTTTTTAAAAAAGCTCCATTCACACCAAAGCTCATCTCTGTTGTGTATAAATAGTGTTACTATTTATAGTTCCCACAAACACATTGAGACAGAAATCAAGTAAAAATAAATGTAATGGCAGATATTAATAATGAAGTACCTTTGACCAAGAAAAAATTCAAATAAACTTATATACCCTTCATCCAACAATAACATACATAATTTACAAGTAGTTATTTCTTTACCTTCTTTTAGAGGGTAGGTATCAGATGAGAAGGGAGCTTTTGAATATTTACCACATCAGATTTCTCCTCTCACCAACCATAAAAGCTTGTACCTGATAACGTATTAGGCACACAGATATCTTATAAGTGAACCACCAGGAAGAAAAGCCCCACAAGCTTTTCACATGTGAGCTGTGTAACTCCTACTGTATCAATGTGGCCAGCTGCATACATACCCCTGTGGTAGCACGTATTTCATCTTCATACTCTAGGAGTTAGCTCTTAAGTTTGCATAACTTTATATTATTTGCTTTTTCCCTGCAATACTAGATTTTGAATACATTTCTTGCCACTTACACTTTTCAAGGAATACCAAATGGACATATACAGTTATAACACTTGTATTTTTGAAAGAAAAACACAAAAACTTTTCTAAAAAACACTGCAATTTAACTTACAGAGCTGGTAGGTATTGTTAGCAGTACAGATTGTTTACTATGTGTTTTTATATAATGCTGTATACAGGTAGATAATAAGAGATCTGTGCTGAATTCTAATGTGCTGACATGCTTTAAGTAGTACATTTCATATCAGCATATATTTAGTACATACCACAGTATGTGTGTTTTCCAAGTCTTAAAGTTCATTAAAAAGACATTTAATAAAAAGCAAATCCATTTCCCTCTAATAATAAAAATTTAAAAGGGACAGTAATTAAGGTTGTGCTTTGCTGCACATTTCCAATTTGCATGCTATTAATTTTGAGCCTGCTGAGAACAATTATTATCAAGGGAGAAAATAGAAGTTCTTAGCTGCTCAAAACCAACCTTGCTCTCATTTTATTGATGTTGATCAGCGACATCAGTGAAGTACCAGTTCAACAAAAGTGAGAGGGATGGAAGGAGTAAGTGGTAAATGTGTACCTTTTTTATGCAATACAAGTATCAGGCAGCTTAAAAACAAACAAGCAAACAAAACCAACCCATACACCCCACATTTGCAAAAGCCACGAAACAAACACCACATGTGCATGTCCCTCTCCTCCCTCCCCACCAAAAAAATAAATCACAAACCAAACAAAACATATGCACACAAACAAAAAAAAACCCCACACTGATCCTTCCTAGAATCAGGCTGGTAAGAGTATACAATTAGCTTCTCTTTAGAAATAACAGCTAAAACCAAATCAAAACAAGTACAAATTATTTGTGCTTATGTTTTGAAAAATTATATATTTTCCGCATATGAAAAGTCCCCAGTTCTTCATGTTCATGGAGAAATGCCAAAGACCAATTTTTCAAAGCCACATGCTTAACAGTAGGCTTAGTCTGACAAGACACTGATCATCTTCCAAAAAGATACATATAGACCCTCTTATATTACCATCATTTCTATAGATCAGACAGGAAAGTTTATCATCTAGAGAAGTTTTGTACAAAGGGTAAGCTGACATCTCCCATGCATCATGGCACACGCAGAAGAAATTTGGGGAAGTTAAAACCCCTTGGCGCTTCTCAGGCTGGGGAAATTTCACTCTGCGATGCTCTGACATTCACTGCCGATGTCTCGTTTAGAGGAGCCTTTCAGGCCACCTCCAAAAACACGGCCACAAGAGACTAAAATGCAGCATTCTTCGTGATCTTCAGATAGATGGATTTGTAAACTATGTAAGACAGTATGATCAAGTGCTTATATTGGAAGCATAAATCTACTTGCTGTCCTGCTCCTATTGTGTAAATTAAGAACCTGGAAAGTGAATCGAGTGTGGAAATCTTGATATTTTTGGTTTTATTAGCTGATGCAGGATGTTTTAAACTCATTCTCAGGTTTGATGATAAACCTTTTTACAAAGGAAATACCGTATCTCTTAAAGCTATCTACTTTTTTGATAAAAAGGGAGATAATATTTAAGAGTTTTTAAAAGGCCTAACAGTTATCCAAGTAAATCAGCTTTATGTCCCCAATGCTGTATTTGTTACTTTTAATATGCTCTAATTGATCAAGAGACAGAAAAAAAAAAATTGCACACACTTATTTTATTAGTAAGGTTTTAGTTCAAATAATGTTTTCTGACAGAAAAAAATAATGGGAAAAGGGTGAAGACATCTGTAGAACACACCATTGGAGTCCAATCAAAAAAAAAATAATAAAATCTCAATTTCTATTTTATTAGCTCAAAGTATTCTACAAGAGATAGTACGTGAAGAAACACTTTTGATGACTCTGCAGTAGACTTTTTACAAATGAAGGAAGAGAGAAAAGGAAAAAATTGTCAAATTATTTCCTAAGAATTATGCCATTGACCCCAGCTGCCATCATATGAAATCCAGTTGGCTACTGCCCTACTTGTTTGTTACAGAGTCTCTAACTGTTGAGTCTTTCACTGAAAGAAATAAGTGAAACAGCAATAAAAATCGGTGCTTTTATTTTTTGGCAGGATTCTAGGATAGTTTTAAAAAATGAAAATTTTACATACTATTTCTTTACATGAGTGATAATTCTGCTCTTAATTAATGCTGCCTCTTCTTCATATATGGTATGCACTCAATGTGCTTGCAGAAAATTACTAAGATGTGTAATTTCCTAGGTCTTTCTGGAATGGTAGGTGATGTTAAGCCTAGATTTCCACAAGATCTGTATCAGACAGATTTTTTTTTTTTTTAAAGATCTAAAGCAAAAATTTTGGCTTTTTAGCATCTACATTTGTATACAAGGAACAGCAACTTCCACTTGAAACACTTTAAGATGAGCCAAGAGTTTAGCAACCAAAACCTTCCTTAAGTAGAAAGCTTTTGTAAAAAAACTAATGAGGACTCTAAATAGTAATTTAACTCAAGTTTTAAGAAGTTCTAAAACACACAGCTGTTGTATAAGTGTGGGCAACTAGTGTGCATTAAGAACACTGAAGATTTCTGTGTTACCTGGGAGCCCCCTGCTGGGACTCTGCCTTTGGAAAACAAGCAAAGAAAAGGGTTTTGTTTTGAAGGTGTGTCACAGATGTTTCAGTAATATTTAATTACTCTACATATGGTATATTATCAACCTTAGAGACACTGGATACTTAATTTCTCATAAGCAAATCACTACACAGGAGAAAAATAAATAATTTTTCTCTGCATGACAAATGAATTTTCTTGGTATTAGTTAAATATTTAAAATATTTTAAAATATTCCTAATGCTTGGGAGTGCATGAAGATTCAAAAGGAAAGCCTGTGTGCTAGATATTAAGCATCCAAACTGGTGGATGGTATGTGTGGCTATCATTAAAGATGCCATAAAGAGAAAGATTTTGGTTGGATTAACAAAAACAAACGAAAAAAAAACCACACCCGCAACACACACAAAAAAAATAACCACCCACACGAAATGACACCAGAAGCAACAAAGCAACAAAAGCCCAGACAGGAGAGAGGAGGAAAAAAAAAACAACACAACACACCACCAACAACAACCAAAAAAACCACAAATAAAAACAAATAAACCACCACACACCTAAAACACTTTTAGAACTGCAGGAAAAGACAAATGCCAGAATTCATCTTTGTCTTTTATGGAAGGGTAATATTTTTATTGCGCCACCCGAACTGCAAAGAAATAGACAACTTTTCAGACACATGAGCCTCTCTTTTGGGTCAAACAGAAGCAACAAATTTCAAGTTAAGTACAAGTTACGACAATTGCTCTGAGCTAAGAAATCCATCAGTATTTTCTTTTCTGGCGAAACACATGAAATATTTCAACCTGTACTGCAGTGTCTATCTCCTCCCATTCCACCAAGTACAGCTGTTCAGAGCACTGTGCAATTAAACTACCTGGGGTTATTAGAACCAGCTTTTTCCACAAATATTTTATACCCATATCATTTCACTTTTCTGGCTATGAACAGTACTGCTATAAAGCTTAGTTGCCAGGTTTATCTTTGAGGATGTTTTGTAGATCTCCCTATGAGCTCAAAATTGAGACTTCATTTCCAATGAAGCAGGCACTCCACCATTGGTTTCTCAATGGCAATGAGAGTTTCTGGCTTTCATGAGCAATGAAATGATGGCTGTTTGCAATATATATGTGATCTTTCATTCCATTTCTAATTCCTTTATTCTATGATTTCTTAATGGTAGAATGTCAGGCTTATTTTTAAGATGCCAGTGAAAATATCAAAGTATTTTATTGGAGAGAAAAATAAAAAGGCCTGCATGCCCACAAGATAGTAAGTAAAGCTGCCTGAATACTGCATAGTGCTGCCCATGAATTTTTGCTCACATGGGGAATAACTCAATCTTTTCTCATACTCAGCCACCTGTAGGAAATTGTATCAATATAAGTGAGATAGTATTTGCCAAATTGAAGAGCTATTAGCATCCTCAAAGAGACAGCCCTGGCTGTAGCAAGACGAGTTAAATGACCGAAGCTCTTCCCACTATGCCAGGCATGTGCTTATTTTGTGTAAATGTAACGAGAAGTAAAATTTATATGTAAATATTCGTCCTTCCAAAGATACCTTAAATCAGACCCAGGAAGAATGTACAGGGTGTTTCAAAAGATGGACCCAATTTGAAATCACTTTATCTCTGCAACCATGAACCATCCATGAACAAAACTCTTACCACTTGAAAGGGCAGGACATAGAGTTTTAAATTATTACCGCTACTTGATAACTCATTAAACTGTTTGTAAATTTTTGTGTGGTTGTAACATACTACATACTACATACATGTAACATCACGAAATATACTGCTTTGAAATCTGGTCCATCTTTTTGAAACACTCTGTGTTAAACCAGTAGAAGCTTCAATATATAAAGTTTAACATACAACATTTCCAAACCTGTTTCTAGACCCCTCTTCAAGAAAGGTTCCCAAATAAGGTCTTCATTCAAGGGAAAGAAAGAATTCTGTGAAACCACTGGGTAAGCAGAATGGAATTTGAACACAGTGTAAAGCTCCTTACAGCAAACCATGTGCAGCACATAAAAGAAGGGGAAAAAACAGCAAGCAACCTTAAACCTGTTCACCTGAGGTACTATGCTCCCTCAGATTATTTTGAAACAGCAAAACCAGAGCTAAATCCAGAGCGTAAATCATTCCACATAAGTTACATATTCCTCTTGCATCTCAGTCTGCTGGGGGTGAGAGAGGAACTTTCTCTTTGCTTATCTCTGAAGCCATCCTGCTCTTTGAAAGTATGGAGTTCATGATCACCCACTGAACAGTCATCAAGGCTGTAGATTACTAGAGCACCTCTTCTTTAGGCTTACCTGAGCACCGAGCCTTAACAATAACATGGTATGTAGCTACTACACATGAAAATAATAGCAGAAAAATTACACAGGATGGAAAGCAGAAAGATGAGATTTTCAAAACAATACAGGTTGGCACAATGTCTTTCATACTTTCCTGTATTTTCATTAGCTATCTTGGTGAAAGAATACCAATGTAGTTTATTCGGACTTCCCTCATTAAAACATTTCAGGGAAGAACTGCTGAAACATTAAATCCAGAAGAAAATACAATAGTCATGTAGCAGTGTCTTACTTTATTTCTCTCTTNAAAAAAAAAAGAAAAAGTCCAAGTACCCAACCACCTCTTGGGTATGTAAGCTTGGGTATCTAAGAGCCCTTGCAACACAGCAAGGTTGTGACTAAACAACACAAAGTGAGAACAGACAAAGTGAGAATTAAACACCATAAACCACCTGCTTTTATCTGGAAATTCTCCTTAATGAGTCAGACAACTTGAGATGAAATGTATCTGTTTCTGTAAGCTTCAGTCTTAATTCAGTATTTTAACATCATGGTAAAGAGATTTAACATCTTCTAAGGAGAGTTTTGCTTATTCTGTCCTCATTAATACTGCACGAATAAAGGCACAGTAGTATTAAACAGAGTCTATCACACTGTACTAAACCTAAAGATGGAAAAGACAGTCACAACAGTAGATACTGCAAGGAATTATATGTCAACTGTTTGTAGAAATCAAATGTAGATATATTGCTAGGAGAGAACAAAAGGCTGCAGAGTCCAAGCTTGCAGAATATTAAAACTTACTTGAAGCAGGATGGAAAAGGTGATGAGAAAGCCTGATAGAGGGCAACACCAGAGCCTGAGCCAGGAAACTCTCAAAAGTACATTAATACTATCTGTCCTGATGTTTAAGGAGCTGAGGAAGGCAAGACTTGACCTCATTCGGCTCATGGCCTTGGTTTGTAAAACACACTCATTTTGTTTCTTTCATCAAGGCTTTGATTCTCTCTGCTGGAAGAGCCAATCACTAATACATCCCCACATTAACGTAGCATCCCACTTCCTCACATTTCACAAGTGCACGCAATCTTGTTGAATGTATTTGCACCACCATTCAGAACACAGCCTTCATGACTTTTATGAAAGTGTTCTCTAGCCAGCATTCCTATGCAAGTACATCTATAGTCAAGAAGAATATGTAAAAAGGTGCCATGAGTTTCCACTCATACCTCTTCTTGGATTTCAGATACAAATTGGCACAGTTTTAATTACAGCCTGTCAGCTCTATAAATGCTAAGTATCAAAGAGTATGTCTATAGTGAATAATGATGCATGGAGTGGACAACCTGAACTTCAACTACTTAGTTGGGCCATTCACCATCCTGCTTGAACAAATCCCCTTCTCTGGCTGTCTTGTATTCCCTCCATTTGGAAAATGTTGTGTGCCAAGGAGAAATCTGAATAGCTAGCAGATTTTGAATGCCTAATTTAGGTTACCAGGAAGTCTTTTTGCCAAACTTTTAAAAGCAATGCGTATGGTTTGGAATGGAAGGGGTGGGGGGGGAAACTCAGCAAACAGTCTTCACAGATATCACGGGGAAAGCATTTATACAAGTATATTATCTACAGGATATACACGCTCCTTTAAATTATGGAGTATACAGTTCTTGAAATAACACTGTTTCTAACCAGTCTGTGTGTTCTGAGAGGTGTTCAGTTCACGGAGCAGCAGTGACAGATGTTGTGCATTCAAGATAGTACACAATTACATATCAGTCTGCTGGATCACTGCTGCACATGGCATTCAGTGAATATAAGAGAGCACTAACAGTATCATCATTTAACAGAAAGAAGAAATTACATTTTTAATATAAATGAAGTCTAAAGCAAAAAAAAAAAAAGGACAAAGCTTCAACATTAGAGCAAGTTTGTATCACCCTCATTAAAATATAAATAAAGTTAAATAAATAAACATATTCTGTTCCCAAACTGCTTACAATTTCTGTATCTTTTTCTTCTCCATAAGAAATTTTTGGTACACAAAACTGCTACCCACCTTGTAAAACAACTACTACTACTGAAAAACAAAAACAGTGAAAATGCTTTCCCACTTACACACCCCAAGGCATTCAAATACAAAACATGCACCCCTTACCAGTTCAAAGTTATCAATATTGGGTTTAGTTAGCAGATCTCGGGATAAAAATACCTCATCAGCCCTAACACAATTTTCTTTTCAAAGATGTGACCCACTCAGATGAAATCTGCATATGACTCAGTGTTGGCAGTCAGGAGAAACTAAATGCTCTAAGTATAACTAACGTACTCACTCGCTGGGCTTGTTAACCTGCTCCATTTTACACAAGCCCAGCTGAAGAACTGGGTGGAAAAGACAAGCTCAGATAAAACATCCACACAGAGAAGCCCACATATGTACACCTATATTCTCTCCTAATCCACACTGTCCTGGTTTAAGAAGGTGTCCCCCAGTCTACTCCAAGTTACCCACCACCAATTCTTTGCCAGAGATTATAGCTCTCTTATAGATGCTTGCGAAGGTTGCTTTGCTGAACTGTTCCGAATCTATTTCATACACAATGAGCTAGTTACCATCATACCGAATTTAACCAACTTATCCAATATAACCACCAGCCAACAAAACATTTGCAGAAACTACTCAAAGTGTTTTCACATCAGTTGCACTGCTGGTAGATAATAATAGATTTTGATTTCCAGGGAAGGATGATAAATTAGAAGATGGTAACTTCTTCATTTAGTGCTGCTGCAGCTGAGAAAGGACGTATGTCTGCTTAACAAGGACAGAGAATTTTGTTTCACCCAGCAAAAGAAGTACTGATAGGACTTGTGCTTCTTGTCAAGAAAGGGGAAAAACAATGTTAGGGGCAAGTGCTGTATAAGCCATAGGACAATATTGTCTCAAAGACAAAGGGGTATACACCAACCATAAATCAATTCAGGCTAGAATTTAGAGGGCTAACTATCAGAAAAACATGGTCCGCCAAAAGCTTCCCATTTAACAGTTTGCCCTACTACTCCTAAGTATTTTAAGATACACATTGATCAGCTTATGAAAGAAATATCACGAGGAAGTACTTGCAGTAGCAGAAACAACAACCCAAAGATCCTTCCCTTCCCACTGTATCCCAAATCTTGTTTTCTAGTTAAAATGGATAGAAAGCTACAACTTTTATTGCTATGTTTGTTTTAACTAACTCAACAGCACAACTCAGAAAGAAAAATAAGGCATAAAAACTACAAAAACCTATACTGGAATAGCAGAAACATCCTACTATCACAAGTTTATTTCAATGTTATAATTAATTTATGCTCAAAAAGTTATGAGAATTAATAAGCTGTTTTAACTAGAAATCTCTTTGAAATAATACATGCCTTAAACAGATTCACTTTCACAGAATCAGTCTCAGGCCACATGCAATGCAGACATTCATTTCTTCTCTTGTTTATCTTGTTTTCCAATTAAGATTCATTACTAGGGGATGATCATCAATCAGTTTTCTACACAAAAATCATGTAAGCATTCCTCCCAAGTCAGGAATGTGCAAAAAAGCAATGTAATTTCTTTATTCACGCTTTACACTGCCAGCAGGGTCAATATTGTGGCAAAAGCAAAGATCCTCTCATTAAGTTCCTAGTGCAAGATTTTCATTCTACTTAGAGTTCTCAAATGAAATTAGTCACTACCCATGGTCAATTAACTGCAGCAGCTCAGCTTCTTCAGATGCACTTGAGTTTCTTCGCAACATACGTATCAAGACATAATTACTCTGCCAGATTCACTGACTGGAATTATTAGTTTTCACATTCAGCTACCTATCTGGAAATAATGAGGTGTGCTTACTGTCTGGTCAGGATAGGAGAACACAGGAAAATGGTCACACTTTATAGTAAGAATCACTTCAGTGCTCTGTAAAAGCTTTATAATTTATTTTCTTTAAGTGGTAAAAGTACATTTTAATGAGTATTAGGTCTTGCAGTTAGTTACAAGCATAGAGCTTGTCATGCTGTAGGAAGCCATTTACTGCTGCTATTGCTATCTCTCCTAGGTGATACATGTCATTAATAGATTTCATAGGTGAGCTCATTATACAAAAGTGTGACCATAAAAATAACCACAAATTCAAGTAGAAGCCTCTTTTCTTTGCATCAGGGTTCCTCTTACCTTTCCTTCTTTTCCCTACAGGACTCCTATAGAAAATGCTGCTTTCCCTTTTTGTTGCACTCTTCCAGGAGCAGAGACTGTAGTTTCAAACAATGTTGGACCATGAAGTCCTGAAAATCTCAAGTAAAACTTCTCTGCAACTGATTAGTTACCAATTTCCTTGTCCATGTGACTAAAAACAAAGCACAACTCATCTACCATCAGCAAAAAGCCAGGCATTTCACATCTTAAACAGACGCTTAGCCTGGTCAGGCACCTGTTTCCACACCCACACACCCAAAAAGCCACCACCACCACCAAAACCAAACCAAAAAAACACATCACACCAACACAGAAGTTTAGCACTCACTCATGTTTTCCACCATTTTCTTCCAAGGCAGCTCCCTACTTAGTGCATGGTTCCAGAAGCAGCTAAGCATTGAACCAACAAAAAGAGGCAGGTACCTCCCCAGGTGCTCCCAGTTATTCTCTCGGAGCCCTGCCCTTTCTGCTGGCCCACACAGGTGTTGTGAACAAACAGTTAGGTCTGACAGCCTGTGGTTTTACTAACAGTAACTGGGTAACAGAGGGTCAGAGGATATGCCACATTCAAAATCGTTCTGTTTCTCACTTGTGTTTAGCAAGATCAAGAAAGGATTGTATTTCTCAAGTATCAAAGAGTTTCCATGCCACCCACAAAAGCTTATAACATCTAATTTCTCTTCATTTAAACCCACCAGATGTCTCTGTCTCTCGGTCAAGTTTGTTTAGTACTGAAGCCACCGTTTTAGCCCGTTTTTCCAGTGCACAGGTAAAACTACAACTACTGGAAAAGGAGTGGACTTCCCCGTCTTGGAAAATCCAACAGGCCAGGCATCAGAAGAAGGCAAGAAATATGAAAGCAAGAAATTGTTTTCATCCTTGTTTCTGCACATTTCCTCTGCATTTCTCCCCCTGACTGCAGGTTTCTCTTTGAGATGCACTGATATGGGTAATATTGACATGTAGAAGCTACAGGAGAAGTCACAGCTCCTGAAGAGTCGCACAGCACCTATAGAGAAATTACAGGCCTCTCTTCCAGCCCCAGCCCTGCTTCCAAAACCCAGGAAGGTCTTCCTTGGTTACAAGGAAGCTACATAGCAATGTGTCAATACGAAGTCTGTCTGACACCAGAAACAATCTGGTTTTTACTGGTCATTTTGCACATTCTGAAGCCTTCTATACCCAGTCTTCCATTTACAAACAGACTACGTATGGAAGATTGTTGACTAGATTTCTCCCCTGCCACAGAAGGGAAGGCATCTGAATGTGTGTGTGTTTTCCTTTCATGCACACACAATATATATCTTGCTGTCTGGTTTGCTTTTATTTTGGAATAAAAAACAATAACAAAATGAACAACCTAAAATATTAAGATACCAAATGACATGGACATCACTGCTGCCATCTAGCAAACTTCTTGTTTCCTCCTGAGCAGGATACTTCAGTCTCTCAATATTACCTGTGACAAGGAATTTCAGTAGTAATATCGCTTTTCTTGCGTTTAGTCAATGTTAGAAGGTTTGTGAAGAGATACTGAAAAAGTTAGAGATTTAGCACCATAATTTTTTAATTAAAACTAGGTTGAAAACCAGTTATCTGACTTTACTTCCCTCTTGGACCTTCCTTTGTGCTAAGCACTTCCCATCTAGATCACTCTCTTTTTCTGTTTGGCTCGCAACATAGTTGTGCTGTCAAACTAAATTACTTTTTGCTGTAAATTTCAGCTCCAATTCTCAGGCACTTTTTATGGAAGTGTCTTGTTTGGCCTGGTATAGTTATAGTTCTCTTGGGATTTATGTTATAAAATTTATTTTCATGAGTTTAAAGCTGTGCAGTACAAGTCTTATTGCACTGAAATTTGGCTTACAAGCAAAGAGAGCTTTTTACTAATATTTAAGAAGTGACATTGTAACATTTTAGTGATTTTTGATATTTCTAGATCTTTACAAGCAAGTCGTTAGTCTTCACTCTGCTCTACATTATTTCTGATAGATTGTATTGAACAGGAAAAGATATTACATTATCTATAAAAAGTACATATCTGGCTTAAGTTTTTGATTTTAGAAGTATCTAATGCAGTCAAAGCAAAATATTTTCTTGCAGACCTTTTCTCCCACTACCTCTCTCCCCCAGCTCCTCCACATCAGAGCTCTTCCTTCCCCACTGCCTACTGCTCCCACCACTACCTCCGAGCTTCACGCTCTCCTCCTGGGGAAGGCAGAAGCCAGAAAGCCTATTTGTCACCATTTTGGGTAATCTTCTCACCCCATGCCTGCCTTGGGATAGTACTACGTAGCTGTTCTCTGAAGCGGAGTTCTGGCAGGTTAAAATCAGACTATTCAGCAAGGTTTTGTTTCTTTAAGCAAAATAACAATGATTAATTTACTGACAATTACTTTGAGTGCCAAGGTGTAGCTCCCAAGGCAACTAAAATGTGATACTCTCTTCCCAAAAATATTTTAATGCCTACAATACCCAAGTTAAAGATTGTCTGACCTTTGAGACACTTCTGCTTGGCACTGACTCTATAAGTCAATGTTCTATGTGAACAAAATATAAAAAGAGTCAGCCAGAATGGATAAACAGTATAGTGTAAGAAATTCTGACTCCTCCTGGGAATCAGACATCTTGAAAGGGTAAAATACCTCCTCATATGTACATTATTTTGTTAGGTTGTGCTTTATAGTGTTAGGCACTTTGCACGTCTCTACGTTCAAAGATCTGGTTCATTGTTAGAATTATTAAAGGGGTGAATATCCATTGAGCTAGTGTTTATAATATACTTGGCTTTCTTTTACTGACTCTAAAACTTGCCTTCAAATCAACTAGCTGCTAGCCCAAATAAAATTTTAAAATATGTTGATCATGACAGTGCAGTGCTAGATTTTGATGGGGATCACTGAATAAACCTGGAGAGAACGTGATGCAGGCAGTGGAGTGTAATTAATCCATCCCATCAGGTTGACACCTGACATGCCATAGTCTGGCCCACCCACATAATTGCTACTAAGCAGCAGCTCTCACTCTGGATTTACAGAGTTTGGTAAGAGATCTGTTTTTAAGGAGGAATGGCAGCTGAGACTGGAGGTTCATGAACTGAGGAGGAGGAGGAAGGGGTTGGCAGCAGGGCCAGCTAAAGGAGATCCTGCTCTCCAGGAGGCAGCTCTTCGCTGGACCCCCTTCCCCGCAGCACACCCCCTCTTTGACTCTGCAGCACAACTGCTCACAGAGACGTGCTGCGAACAGGAGACTTCTTTTAGACTACAAATACCATTTCCTCGTGCAAAACTGGATACCTATCCCCAGTGTTTCAGGTAACACCACTGTCCCACAGATACCTCTGCCAACACAGTGGAAGGGCCAGCATGCAGCAGCCCAGTGCTCAAGGTGGCGTTGGTGGTGAAATATCCAGGCCACCTGCTTGTCACAGGCGGTTCCTAGGCAGCACACAGTGCTGTCCTATAGATCACAGCACCATGATCACAACCCCTCGTCAGAAAACCCATAAGCTTCAAAGTGCTTCAAGAATTTTTTGAACCTGGGATCCTTAAAGGAAGACCAGAAGTGACCTTCTCCAGTAAACAGCCTTTCATCATTTAAAAAATAAAAAAGTATTTTTTTTTAAAAAGTAAATACAACCTGTAAGAGGGCACACCACAGGATTTCCACATTTAAAAACCATTTTAACTTTTTTCTGAATTTTAGTCCATATTTTGAATTTTTTTCTCAACAAAAAACAAATATGAAGGAGAGGCACTTACCAGTTCAGGGTATCAATAAAACACATTAGAAAGCCTGTAGTTTGACTCATTTTTCCTGGCCTTATCTTTGTGTCACTTTAATAGAACGGATCACTTTACCTGATATAATAAAGGTTTTTGGGTCCTTCTCATGCTAGACACTGTTCTTAGCTGCTTACAGCTGTAACTCTTTGAGCTGTGTATTTCTCTGTACACGTCTTCCTCAGTATGCTCTTTATTTTTTTATGTTTATGCAACTCTGGTTCTCTGAGCAAGATTAAAAGGAAATGTGTGTTGCACTTGCTAACCTAAATCCATACAAAAGCTTTTCCTATAAACTTGAGTGTTATCTAAAAGTATGTAGTCTAAAGCAGGGAACTAGCAGTTCACAGCTTGCCTCCCTAGAGTCAAAGATATATTTCTTACTGATTTTGAAGGAATCATTTGGGGGGAAGCAAAATTATAATGATTTTGCAATCTAAAAAAATGCTAATGTATCATATCTAAAGTAAAGTATCTGTTTGGGTTTTTTTTTACTTCATCTGGCTCAGGACCCAATATTCCAATTTTCTCTCAACTTCTAATGAGATCTGTGGAAGCATTATTATTTAATCACCTATCAGCCCCTCCCAATTTTACTAATACTTGTAATGTCTTTTTTAATAGAATTTGACCAGACAAGCAATACACAGGCTGTTGAACACAGGTTTCCCAAGTACACACTACATTATGTAGAATACATTATTAAATATACTTTTTTTTCTGCCTTCAAATGTACATTGTTTTCTTCCATCAATAACTCTCCCCACAAGACATCCCATTAAATCTTAAACATCAATATTTTTCCAAGTTCCAGAAAAATCAGGCCAGTTATACCAGGGATATGGGACTGGGTTCTGATGTCAGTTGCTGTGGGATTAAGTTCCCTGATACCAGTGAAGTTAAATTAACACTTATTTAATAAAAGCAATGTTTTACCTGGGATATGAAAGTCTACTTCCAGTGTGTACTAGACCCCCAGCTCTGCAGTGATTAGGAGAGGCATGGTTATTCTATATTTTATTTGAAGATTTTATTTTGCTTTTAAGGAAAAAAAAAAATGAGTCCATCCCAGTTCATGTCTTCATATACATTTATAATTTATGCTCTGTTGACTGAGAGAAAAAGAACGAACATATTAAAATTTGATACCTGTTCTCCAAATGGAGGAAACGTTTCATGACAGACTTTGCATTGTTTAGCTCTGATCATCTCCACATTTAGTTGTCATTGCTGTCTTTGAATGTTGCTTCTGTTTCTTCTTCAAGAACTGAGGAACACCTTTTTGACAGCATTCTGCTGAAATGTTCTAAGTACTGAACCGTAACTTTACTTCCCGCACTCATTGTGAACTTATTTTCACTGCTCAGTGATGACTTAACCCAAAATATTAAGCTTTACTATTTGTTCCTACAAGACCTGCTGCCCTGCAGGGAAACTTCTGACAGTATTACTTAAGGAAGTCAGTTTTGAAAAACTGGACATCAGTATTTTCTTTCATATAGTTCTATTTTTGGCAAAAAATAATTTGATTGTACAGTAAGACTATGGTATTCAGAGAATCAGATATCAAAATAAAAGCTAAGTAGTGGATTAAATAACTTGAACCCCAAGCCACAGCAGCATAATGATATATCTCCACCTAACTGCTTCTTTGCATAATCCCATATTTATCATTTTTATTCAAAAGAATCTAAAGAATGTAAGGCTTAAAAGATATTGTACAAACAAAAAAATTTAGCCCCCAACACTGGAACTTAAAACATATTTTAAGAATGGAAATCCTGCTCTGTATCCTACTCTGAGATATAAATAGCTGTGCTTGAAGTGTAGGATTAGTCCTCCACGTAAACTTTTACAGAGTCGCATGATATTGCGCCATTGCCACGAACTGCTTGTGCCCAGGGATTTTCAGGACTAATCCTCTTGAACACAGATTTATTGCAGCTTTGCCCTGTCTTCAGATTATTGCATTTCCTTCCTGCCATTGCACCCTTGTATCCTGCATTTGAATGTCTTCGTTTTTAAGCTTCTGGTGCATGTGCAAGCCATCAGTTACTCCCTGCACTGTGAGAACGCAGCCAATAACAGGTTTGGGATTTTGCTCTAGTTATGATAAAAGATTTCATTTTTTTTTAACTGATACAGCAATTACAGCTGGGTTTAATTTATCTCCTTAAACATGTTTTGTGGTTATCCAGAGCATAATGTCATTAAAAATTTTACACAGCTGAGATCTATCATGAGGGAGAAAGACATGCCTGAAAGGTACATTTGTGAACTACAAGTAATGAATGTTGATGGATCCTGAAGCACTCCTATTGCAATTACAAGTAGCTATTTTCAGGGAAACCTGAGATTCCCCACAAAGTTTAAGCACCTCCAGTTTTAGGAGGCATCACATTGTGTTGGCAGGTTGGTGCCTCCCACCCCTTAAAGGAGGAGCCTCCAGTAGCTACCACCTGCCTGTTCCCTCTTACAAGTAATTTGTATTGATGTTATTAAGAATAACAAATTACTACTACTTATGTGGCTGATGTAGGATGTGCAGAACTGCAGAAGTCAGCAGCACAGTAACTCTGGCCACCGTAACTCTGTGGAAATACTAAATCAACTTCTAATTCTGTACACATTTAAATAAATCTGGTTGATACAGGTGAATTCAATTACCACAAAGGCTGATTTATTAATTGGGAACAAAACATCAGCCTGTGAAACCTTCATTAAAAAGCGTTTAACTGTGACTAAAGTTAGTATATCCTTTTCTATGATGCTAAACATTATTAACTAGGAGTCTAACAAATGATTACTGCGTGTCTTCTCAATGCCACTCAGTAATGTGCGTTTGGTATATCGCAAAACTACATGAGGTTCTACATCTGTTGAAGTCTTCGAACTTTTCTATAACAAATACAAAATGCATGAAGACACATGCAATTCAATTTAATGTGACAAAAATCAGCCTGAGGAAAAGCATAAATGTATCATTTCCATGGTACTTTACACAGTATTATAAAGTAGTTTTGTGGACTGGTTCTCATAACAGCACTTCCTAGATGGTCTTTATACACAGATAGACAGATGGATTTTGTAGACTTAGGATAATTTGAAGCATGTCACATTAATGAAGCCTGTGGCTTTTTTTTTTTTTTTTAATTCTGTCAGTTCTGTGACAGCAAAAAATTATCACCCCAATACAGCATGTAAGTACGCTTGACTTTCAGCACATCAAAAGTAAAATCTCCAGATGTATTCCTGTGGCATTAATTAACATGGAACTGGAACAACAGGACCAAATCCAGATCAAGAAAAGAGGTTATCTGTCTTTCTCAGGTAGAAATTGCTGGAGAGAGGGAGAGAGAGACACCAATGAAATTAAAAGCCAAGTTTGCCCATTCACAACTTCAGAAGTTTTATAAGCATTTAAGAACTGACCTATCACACACAAAAAAAAGCAAATGCAGGTGCTAATGCACTTTTGTGAGTATGAAAGCACCACTTTGACTGTCTTTCTTAAAGGGATCTTTAAAATAAGCTGTACTTTGACCCCCGTCCTCATGAAGTCATTTAACCTTCCTCCCAAGTGTCACAGGCTTATCAGCGAGCATTTGCTTACGTGCCCTGTGATGTAGTTTGACAAAAGGAGAGGAACTGCCTTGCAAACAGGCTGAGGCTGTGGAAATACATTCAGGGACTGAATGCCAACTCACATGCCCTCTAGAAGGAGCAAGGATCTGGAAGATCCAGCCCACATTGTAGCTATTCTCAATGTTCCTTAGGTAACCACTGCACAACATTACATTGCGCAAGGTTTTGATTGCATCATGTCATTTTTAAGAGGGGATGTTCAATTATCATAGCTAATGTTCAGCTGGTTATGAAACCATAAAAATAATGAATCAGATATTACCAATATTTCCACAGCATGGAGAAAAGTGCATATACCTATCAGACAAAATTAAAACAGCAGTAAGTGACAACAAAATGGAAAAATAAAGCTATGAGGAGTATGAGTTAAAACAATTTGCAAAACAATTTAAGATAGCTGAATTACAAATATTGAAAATAAGATTTCCAAGTAGAAATCTCATTAAATGTCCTCCAAAATGCTGTACACCTTCGCACATAGGTTTTTCAGTCAAAATCCTGCTCTACAACGTTCAGCACATGCTCTGATTCTTTATATTGTGCTGTATAAATTATTTAATCATGCTTTACAAGCTATGTAGAGCCTGTATGCCAGAAATCCACGTACATAACCATTCTGTATTTCAATAAACAGAAAAGCCACTGTAGAAAATTTTGCCTTCTCAAATAAGTGTGTGGTTTCAAATCTCATTGGGTTTTTTTTAACTCTTCTCTTACAGGATCACGACGACAGCTGCTTGCATGATGGATCTACGCAGATACCCTCTGGATGAACAAAATTGCACACTAGAAATTGAAAGTTGTAAGTTGCTGGAGGGAGAGGGTTGGCCAAATGACGGCTGTGGATTGAAAGGTAGCACAGGTTCGGTAAAGCCGGAGCACGTTGTTCAAATACTGCATGTCCAGTGAGCTTGCATGCTGATTATACCCAATATATTTCTACAATATGTAAGGCAAAAACATTTAATTCATGATATTTGGTTGACCTAACTTGACCACTTGTCAAGGAAGGGAGAAGAGTATTTCTTGATGATTAGATCAGAGGACAGAAACCCAGCACCGTCCATCTTCAGTGCCTAAATGAATGGCTTCACCTCAGTGCTTTCATCTCTAACACCAAGATTAACATCTGCCCCACATGTTGCTGGGAAGATTGATCAATTAATCTTACGAAAACACTTGGTGGTTATAAAAGGAAACAACTTGGGCTGTCAGCGCCAAAGTTAATGAGAGCTTTGCCTTTGTTTTCCATGAGCATGAGACCAACGCGTGAACTTGCAAATTTTTGACATCAACATAGTTTTTATATCTTTTATGATGCCGACTTTAGACAAAAGCCTATCAGTGTTTTAGAAAATAAATTTTATTCTGTCATGGGTGAAACCAGTTTCTGCCACTGACCCCCATAGCAGTCTGTCAAAATAAACTGGTTAAGACTACAGAGTCCAAGGCAAAATAGCGCAGCAGTTATCTAAGGGTGTCCATTTGACACATTACAACTGTTGCACTCTTAGAGTTAAATGATCTTTTATTATGATAATACTTCTCTCTAAAGAATCGGGTTCTAGAAATTATTAACGGATTTCCCCAAATACAGTATTTTGTTTCAGTTTGCTGAAGAGAAAGAACAGTTCTGGCATTTGAATCTCTGCTTTGATGGATAGTTTGAAGTATTAAATACATAGAAAGACAAGCTAATCCAAGCTAATCCCTTACCTGCCAAAATAATTTCCTCAGACCTATGTTATCAACAAAAGCAGCATTTTCATTGTTCGTAGCATCTCCCATTCAAGGAACTGAAAGTTATCAGAAGTCCAGTATGTAGTTTTCATTCTGCGGAAACTCATGATATAAGATTTTGCTCTTGACTGAAAAGGTGTTAAATTCCAAAATAATCACACAACATCAAGCTTCAAAAGCCTTCAGTTGTTTAGATTTGACAAATAAAAACATGTTTATAGTGTCAAAACAATGGAATATACTATACATATAAAACTTTCAATAGTATTATAACACAAATATAAAATAATTAAGTCTAAACCAAAGAAGACAAAGTAACTTTGAGGCTTAGGAAATGCTGCTGGGAAAGATTCTAGTTTATTCTGAACTGCAGAGGTTTTCATCAGTTGTGTACACATGAATGTAATATATCAACATACCTGTGAGGCAGCAATTTTCAGGCACTGAAAAAAGCATGCAGTCAGTCTAGAGCACTGATGACAGACAAGATGGGCTCTCAGCCCAATGTTTATACTTGTTTATAATTTCTATTTGATGGCAGCAGAAAGATGCCTTAGTTAAAGTATTGAAAAGGGCACATACTTTCAAAATTACTCTCCAAAATGAAGTATTTTGTTTCTTTGTAAGTGCATAATCAATACCAGCCTCAATAAAAGTCAGTGAGGTGCTGCATTTCATTTAGATTTTAAATTGTTTGGTAAGAAAATTGAAATGTTTCCCAAATAATTATTTGCTTTTGCTCCTTTTCCCGGAATGTAATTTTATAGTCATTTTAGAAATTCTCTGCTAGGTTGAGAACAACAAACCTTTTATTCCACCAGAAAAATATTTCAATCAGGTAAATATTCACAGTAGGCTTAATGAAAGTTATTTTTAATAGAGAGCATTGTCTGAACAGAACCTGCTCATTTATTTCTTTAGATATTCAAAAATTGTGGGTTTTATTTTTAAGATTTTGGCATTGCAGGCAGACATGTCGGAAAGCGAAGCAGAGAGAGTGTTGTCAAGGTTCCCCATGAAGCACCTCAACAGCTGCAGTCCTGAGTCACCACAATAGCGTATTCTTGCTTCACCGTTCAACACGTACAGGGAAGTCTCTGGAAGGACATACTGGTTACGCGCCACAGTAAACCCCCACAACAGGTGCAGTAGTGTGGCAAGCTGGGCCAAGCCAATGTGCATGTTAGGAATACTTGTGTTAGAACAACAGGCATTAACATTCCCTGTACATCTGCTTTCAGTTAGCCCCATCCCTCTCTGTGTTGCTCTGACTTGACCAAAGCACCACAAACCCACACCCCTGTGTATAAACACATACGGAGCCATTTGCTTCTCATTCCTGAGAACCAGAGGCAGTAGGCAACTTTAGCTTCCCTTTCCAGCGCTGTCCATCACCCTGCTAATCTCCCCAGTTACTTTCTGCTAGTACAAAATTCTGTCAATGTCTTATAATCCATCACCTCACAGGACCTACAGAGCCACTCATTAAGCTGCATGGTTGTCGTGCTTATCCTTGGGCTTTGCACTTCCCTCCTTTTTTGGCACAAAACAGTTTTTTTGATGTTGCTTGCAGCTGCTTTGCTCATCTTCTGGCCTAAACTTAACACGGCTTGCAATGGATGTATTTGGAGAACAAGTCACATCTTCATTTTCAAAATAAAGTGCCTAATACATCTCTTCTGTAACCATTCTACCTGATCAGTGGAGGAAATGTGTGTGTATATATATATATATACATATATATATATATACACACACAGTATCACAGCAATCAAAACGGGCAACTTCGTACTGAATTCATACTTGAATTTGTTTGCTGGGAGATAGTTGATTCGAAGTTTCGAGCTCAAAGTACCTGAGCATCTATCAGCCAGCAGCACAAATGACAAAACCAGGCTGACACTTGGCTGGATCATACCTCCTTATTCACAAGCTTTCCCATAAAATAAGCTTTATAGCGATGAATACTCTGTGAGAATGGACTGAGATACCGCTACTAGGACCTCATCAAGAATCAAAAATAGCATCAGATGGAATAAGCAATTAAAATGCTAACAAAATCAGGGATGACAGAATACCATGTCACTCCTGTGGCCAGTCACACATTCCCAAAAGAAAATTGCTTTTCAGACCTTTTGAACATTTGCTATAAATAATTCACGTCTCCAAAGATATCTGTGTTTACGTGTTAATACCTGTTGAGCCAATCCAAAGAAATCAACAAAATCTTTTTTCAGAATTTGTCAACAGGCCAAGGTTGGTGGAATATATTACTTCTCCCAACTATTTAGATCAGTTTTACTGACAACTGAATGATTCTCCAAAAGCACAAACATCCTTGCCTGCTACCAGAAGCCCACAGGCAGTAGAAGTGCCAGGGGCACTGACATCTTTGACAATTTTCCACCTAAAATATACCTAAAAGACTCCCCACCTCTAAACCAACCAACTCAAAGACACATTTTCCCCTCCAAAACCCAGTGCTCCCCAGTGCATGCCCAGCAGCTGCGCAGCTCTGCAGCAGCGCCAGAGCATACGGATCCTGTAGCACACACAACCTGGCCCTCGCTTAAGTTTCTCTGTGTTTTCAAGGGAGACTTAGCCTTGGCGCAGAAGGAGCATGCTCCAGAGGAACCAGGCAGTCCCACTGATGAATCGCTCTTAAGCTACCCAAAGAATAGATGAATACAGCACTATTTGTGAGCAGAAAGGCAGAGAGTCATTAACACGTCGCGGGGATGCTATGGAAATTAGCCAAAGACAATCTCTGAATAACTAAAGTGCTAAGATTCATTCCTTAATAATACTTAACAGTGAGCAATTTACGGCACTGCAAATAGCAGCAAAACAACTGTGCTAACCAGGGATAGGAAAAGACCACAAAGAATCAGATGCTGCTCTATTACAAACCCCTCCAGCAGAACAGTGAATGCAGGGATAATACATGCTTACATAGAGCCAGCAGATTATTCTCATTAAAAAATTACATTTCCAGTTTTCCTGAAGCTGTCTTACAGGACTGCAGAAGCTATGTCTGCATAGCTGACAGCCAGAGAAATACATACATTTTGGAGGAGGAGGGCATTTTGGCTGTACGTATTTCTTCACACAAATTTTCACAGCTTTGCTCAAGCAGTTCACCTTATTCTAAATTCTGCAGAGGCAGATGGGGAGACCATATCAGAGGCTTTACACCTGTTTCAGTATCTAATACCGCAATGGCCACTGGAAACTTCTGTGTCTAAAAATCAAGGGATTTTACAACTGGAACTGCTTCATCAGCAGAGCTGGGATCCGTAACAATCCATTTCTCACAGATTAGCGTATACTGGGACAGAGGAGACTTAATACTTGGCTGGAGGTTACCCAGGCTGCTTGGCACTCTCACATGAGCTCTGATGGATGTCAGCTTGGTGATTTAAGATGTTAAATCCCTGAGCTGTTAGTTCTGCTGTACCAGGTAGCCTCTGGCAAGGGCTACAGCTGCTATGGCAGTTCACAACCCAGTGCCTTGGCACAAGCCCTGTCCCTGGCAGCAGCTTCAGCAGGCTCTGGACTGGCATGGATGAGATGTAGACACACATCTCAGCTGATAAAGAAGCAGGCAGAAGGAGGAGGCAAACAACCAGGGACAGTAGCATCGAAATGCTGCAGATAAGTCACCCTGGGCCTGCCTGTCAGAGTCTTCTGACAGCACGGAGCTGCCCCCTTCTGGCATCCTTCATTACAAATGCGCGTCCTGACCTCACCACACCACCTAGAAGACTGGATACTGTTATTACTCTGATGCTCTTTGTCTCTGTGAAGTCACCAGTATCACAATTTCAGTGTGACCTTGTGGACTGAGCTTTCACTCAGCAGAAAAAAATGATGTGCTGACAGCATCACTCTGATAATACATCAAAACACTATTTGGGGGTTCTCTTCCAGCATCCCCCAAACTTAAGTGAAATGTGCTTCACTGTCACAGAAGAGGGAGGGTCAGGCTGCTCTGCAGTTTGGCAAAGTTACTTACTTATTGGCAAGCTACTCTGTGCTTTACAACAGGTCTGAGCAGATTATCAGAACTGTCCCTTTGGTCTCAAAAATCTGTGTCTCTATGACAACTGTGATGCTGCAGCATGATTCAGGGATCAACACTGCAACGTTGAACCATGTGTTAGCCTTGTCAGCAGCACTCTTTGAAACCATTTCACTTGTGTGGGAGAACTGAACAAGCCCATAGAAACCTGAACAGAGCGAGTTGGGGAGAAAAGGAAGGTTTATTTAGTCAGCTACAGTATAGAAAATGGCAATTCTGCCTTGAGTCCATTGTTTTTATGGCTATCCCTGATTCACGCAGAAATAGACCTAACACTAAATATATGTAATGCTTTGATGAAAGCACAACCAACTTAAAGTGATAATGCAGTGAATCAATGAAATATTCCACTTGAACCTCTACATGGCTTATTGCCAGAAAAAGCAACAACTGTGTTCATACCTAAACATTCATTATCACCTCTGTTGGCACAGAGTGGTCTGACAGAATGAGATTTGAACAGATTTATCACAGCTCCCTGCCTGAGAAAAGATTGCATTGATCCAGTGTATGATTGCATTTGAATTACCAAGGATGTAAGAACCTACACCTCAAACAAAAAGGGCTATTTTTATTAGAGATGAAAAACCTGTCTTAAATCCAGGCTTTTCCAGACAGCTTTTCCTTTACCTGTCTGCAGGCACCAGATATCTAGTAATTTATTCATGCCTGGCAGTAAAAATTCACTAATGAATATGAGTGTGCTGGTACCTGAGGCAGCAGGAGCTTTGAGCTGGATCCACTCAGGTCTTTTCCCTAAAGTATCCAAAACCACTAAAAGGGCATCTGGTCTCATTCCGCTGCTTCTCACCAAGCATATCAAATTACTTCCACAGAGGGCATCATCTCTCCCCTACCAAAAGAGCTTGCTGCTCAGAGTATTCTAGAAACCAGTTGCGAGGCCTCTTCCCGGTTAAAAAAAGGCTGGACAGAAGCTCAACTCCATCCCTGTTTTAAGATATTTGATCTTTTCGATGTTTCTGATGAGGGCAGATGCTGTCCTGCACAGTTGCTTAGGTTCTGTCACATCCATAAATGAAGAGCTTCTCTCGCTCACCCGCCTGCCAGACTCCCCCTGCTCCCCCACGGGACGTGTCAGCCATAAACCATGTCCTGGCATGTGTCGCCTCCCACAGGCCCTGCAAACCCTTGGGAAAAAAACTCATTTTCTCCTCTTTGACTTGTATCTGTTTATTACAGTGTAGCGCTGGGAATAAGAGCTCTCTTCTGCTTCTGGCCAATTCCTTTAACTGCTCTAAAGTACAAACTCAGCCTTAAATTTCTTTCAAACTTGGTGGACTGTGAAGTATCTGTTAGAAACTCGGATCACTACAGCAGTAGGATCTTTCTGAAATTAACTGCCTGAATGCAAAAGGCAGAAGAGTTTCTGCCTGCCCATCTTGACTTTATCTGCCAGCTATAAGTGATATGTGGCTCTTAGCATTTAATCCAATTCACAACATTTGCAATTCACCAATATGCAGGTGGGGCTGTTCATCAGTTATCATAAAATCCACATCTTCTTCTGTACTCCCATTGCTTCCATGATGCACAAAACGCCTCATTTCACAGGGCTTTCCCATGGGTTAAATGCCATATTCTAGCAACTAGCTCCCACAAGCCCTAGCAAAAGAACAGTTGACACCAGAAATATAGAAGACCACACTTAGCGCATTTGTAAAACAAGCAAGACAGTACTATAGGAAACATCTTAGCAAGAGCAGGAATGGAAATCAGCACACGCAGGCCGGTGGTGTGATTCCACATGCTGCCCATTGGGACAACAAAGTGACTGCTCTCTGGGCAACACATTTTTCAATTTGAAATACACTTTCATCATTTTAAAAGACGTTCCAATAATACACCCTAGGTCACTTGTGAATACCCTATGCAGAATACACACTCAACTTGTGTTGCTGCACATTCACTCTCAGAAGGATCGCAGGCACACAGCAATCTGTAGATCCACGTTAACTTTTGGCACAGCTGAAATGCCATTCTTCTGAGCTGCAGAGAATGTGCTGGCAGCAAAACAGGAGTGGTTTTAAAGCAACGCCATGAGCATCCACAGCAGCAGATTTAAACGTCACAGGGACAGAAACACAAGAACAGAGCTGTGGAGCTGAGCAAGTTGTTCTTCAGATACTCTGGGAGGCAAATTCGCAAATAGCTTGTTGGTATTGAAACTGAGAAATTAGCCAAATAGGACTGTACACTTCATTTTTTTCACATCAAAGTTTAAAATGTATTTTTCTCTCAGTTTAAGTCATTCCTTACCACTCATCTTTTAAGTCAGTCACTAAGCTAAAATAATTCATTTTTCACAGTACAGTAGTGTTAAGCCACAGCGACTGCTCTGTTTCCAGACTTCGTAAAGATTTGTTTCCCCAGAGGACTATAAACCAGTTATTTTACTTTCACATGTATTTTTACACTGCACACAAATTTAGAAGATACTCAGATGCTGATAGTGTAGTCTATATGACTTTCTCTTTCAGTGTTCAAAAAGATGGATAGCTTGTCCCTATATGGATGCATAGATTTTAATAGTAAATACTTGACACTCAACAATTTCAGTGCACAAGGACATGAAATTAGGCAAGTCACCTACCTATCTGCCATATCTTAAGCCCTCTTTTGTTGCACACAGAGGAATGCAGAGTTATTTTCACCAACCGCTCTTCTCATTTTAGTGACATCCCAGTAGCCTCAGAGGTACCGATACAAGGCCCAGGCTGTCCCCTGGTGACCCCAGAGGACAGGAAAGCTGGGGCTGAGCTGCTTCCCAGCACAGCCTCACCAGGTCTCAGTCTTCAGCTTCTGACCACCCCTAGGCCAGGGGAACAGCAAAAGGAAAACCTAGGGTTGCTTTTCAAATATAAGCGTTCATTCAGAGGAGGGGCTGTTTTCTCTGGAAGCAGCTGTGCTCTTAAATGACTCTGTATTTCTGCAGTCAAAACAGCAGCAAAAATAATCTCTGCACCTGGTCATATCACATTTTTGGAAGAGCTGACATACAGTGCTTTGAGATAATGCAGTTGTCCTAGGATGTTACAGCCATAAGTACAGCTTATGTATTTACTTGTCTTCTGCCAGGGTGTGAATTGACATATAAAGCGAACAAAACCCAGAACAAATTGGAAGATTCTGGTACTCACGGATTCACTTCAATTTGTGAGAATGAAGCCTTACCCCAAACGCATCTGAGTTTGCAGATACTATAAATCTTGAGAAATTCTCTGTTCAGTGCATATCCACTCTGTGTCTTGATCTATACCTATAGCTCCTTGACACTGCAGCAGTACAAATAAACAAAACACAGTGCCCCAAGCCCCCATGTGGAAAGACAGCTTACCTGACCTGGCACAACATTAGCATGAAGTAGTTTTATTAAGTGGGCAGTATACTCACATATGAGTCCTCCCACCCTCAGGGAGGCATAGAAATATAAGGTATGGTTGCATAAGCTATGCTGGCTTAAGAAACACGAGATGTCCTCTTTCATCTCCAGTCTGAGTGCTGTTGAAAACATAGGTCCTCCTGCCTTATATGAGAGCAGGTTTTGGCCTGACATGGTGCAGCAGAAACCAGATGGACCTGGATTTCAAATGTCTTTTTCACCAAGTACAACAGCTGCCTCTAAAATTGGGGGAGTCTGCCTGGCAATAAAATGGGAGCATTTAGAAGTAGATCTTAATTAGTCAAATGAAATAAGTGCTCAAGGGCAAGATGTGTTTACAATACAAGCAAACAAAACTATGTACCATGCAATATTGACTGAACTAAATTAATGGAATGCTAAGCAGCTGGACCTCTGTTGCTAATGTTTACATAATGTGCTTATAAATAGTGTTATTCTCTTTTCAACTTTGTAAAGCAGCTCAAGCCAGAAAAAACTTTCAGGACAGTGGCTCAGACTGGGATAGCCATGTATGGTACAGCACTTGTAGGTGGGAAAGGAAGAGGAGGAAACTGAAGGGTGAAAAGGGCGATTTGCATGGGACTTACAAAGTCTAGATAAAATGTGCTCCTGACAGCACTGCAAGCAGGTTACCTTAGTCTGGTGCATGTGAAGGTGTGGAAGTCCTTTGAGTTAGCAAATGAGGTGAGGGACTGCAACACTGGGCTTCCAGGAGGGGTCAGGTCTTTGGACATGCTGAGGTTTTCCTGAGTCAGGCTGTCTCAGCCGGCACTGTCAGGATTGGAGTACAAACAATTTGTGGTCTGCATTCTGGTGCTCCTGAAGAGGGATTTTTTTTCTTCCTCATCAAACCAGGGGGAATGAAGGATAGAAGATAAGAAGAAAGAGGAAAAAAACCCCGAATCAGACCTCACTAGAAGAGGAAAGGAGCTTTAGTTCAGCTTTCTGCAGATAGAGGTACAGGTGGTATCCAGTAGAAGTGTCTATTCAAAAGGAGAAAAAGGGGAGAAGGCTCAAAACAAATTCAGCAAAAAAGGCATCTCAGAACAAAAACAAGAGAAGACTGGGATTTCTGACACTTGCTCCTGGAAAGCTCTGAAATCTCAGGGTCTGGTACCAGCAGCAAGCAAACGTGGATGCAGGCAAGGAAGCTATGGGGGTTAATCTCCTCATGCATAGCTTCTGCCCTGATCACTGTTGACTGGCCTTCAGACATTAACTCAATGGTGTGACTTCAGAGCTTTGCTGGTTTCAACCCCTTAGGAGAAGAAGATTTAAGCACAGAAGTGAGAAACGTGGAAACAGCTGAACAAACAGACCCTCAGCAGTTTTAACTACCCAAGTAACAAAAGTGCCATTTTTAAATGCCGTTTTTCAGAGCCACTTAAACTAGATTGTAAGATGAAAAACTAGCTAAAGGTCTATAGAAACTGATGTATGATGGCTGTACTTCTCAGGGCTGATCTGTAAATAGCAGTTGTGCATCTGTACATTAAATGTACAGTTTTTCAAATATCTAGTCTACACAAGCAGACACTCATCAGGAGCAGATACTGTATGCTTGCTTGGTCAAAAAAAAAACTTTAAAAAGCAACATCATTGCTGCTAATTTTGAGACAATAAGTGATCAAAATGTCTCATGTCCAAAGTTAAATCGCTGGGACTGCTCACTAAGTATTTGCATATGAGAGACCTCTTAATTTTCAGTGACAATTCGTCCAGAGAAACACTATGGCCAGGTAGCTTATTACTGCAGAAAATGCATGGGCACAAGCAAAAGTTTTCTAATCACAATTGAATTTACAGGATTTACACAAAGATGGGTATAGTCAGAGGCTCTCAAGATCAGGCCAAAAATCATCACTCCAGTTGTGAAGTAAAAATACAAGTTCTAGAGGTGAAATGCAAGAAATGTGCAAATCAGGCTGCAGTGGAACATGTCAGACCCTGAACTGCCGTACTGTCTCAGATCAAACGTCTGTCTCACCCATCATGGAAGCAAGTCCATCCTTAATCATCTCAGTGGCTCTTCTTTGTAGCCAACTTAGTACAGCAATTCTGGGGAAAGAAGTAAAGAAAACTGCATATAAGAAATAGCACAACATGAATTGGAAAGTATATGAAAATGCGAAGAATTTTGCATTTGCTCTCTTTTCCTTTCCTAATAATTAGAAAATGTGGTGGGTTTTGTTGTTTTTTTGTGGGGTTTTTTGGTGGTTTTTGTTTGTTTGGGATTTTTTTAGCCAGTGAGAATGAAACTCTTATTAGTGAACAGGAAAAAAAAATTAAAACACCAGTATGCCTTATAAGAGGTACTCTTGCACACAAAAGCCATAATAGATAAAACATATTAATGTGTACTTCTGATTGTGCACTGCTTTATACTTATTTTAGGCCCAGTAGGTCCTTTGACAGCACTGGCATAATTCAATGGGAGACAAACCAGTAAGGCGTTTGCAGTACAAGTCTGGCTACTTATTCAGAAACCTTCACTGTTTCCTTCTGTTGAGACTATGGTGATACTGAGAAGTCCTGCTGTGTTAGCCATTAAAGAGATACTAAGCAAAACCAAACAATTCCTCTCTTTCAATCTTGTATCAAGTTTCATTTGCAAATGAGATTTTAAAAGTTACAGGGGCAAAAAAACTATAACAAATAGCAATAAACCAATATCAAAGGTGTTTGCACAGTAAGGCAAGGTTGTAATTCACTCTCTGAACTAGATTAGGATGTTGCAAGAGTGACTTCATGCTGTAATAGCATTTATTTTCTCCTTCTAATGCATAGGAAGTGATGTCTCCAACTGGGATGGAACAGATTGCCCCATATGTTAAATTTATTTGGATTTGAGAAACCTTCTTAAATAACTGACAATTTGTAGTACTCCAGCAGTCTAACCAAGTTTTCATTTGGGTCAATATTGCTTAGGCTAAATTCTGACTTGTATCCCCCATTACAGTCTACCATCTGCCTATAGAAAGTATTTCTCAATGAAAAAAAAAAAAAAAAAAATTTAAAAAGGAAAAAACAACAAACAAACCAAAAAATTCATCATCGTTTATAGATATAAACACCCACTCTAACACAGGTGGCAAGGAGCCTTTTCAGTTAGTTCTGTCACCTTAATGTTAAATAGTGATACTGCTTTCCAAAACACGTCTTGAGATCTGCGGTGCCCCATTCATATGTTGGGTTTAAGCTCAAGTAGTACAATAAAACTACCACTGTATGGACCACCTCAGTGGTGTGTGGAAGAAATGCTTTGTCTTCCTGTTTGAATAGTCATAGGAATAGTAACTGTGTGAAACAAGAAAAATGATACTGGAAGAATACATCCAGCAACAAAGACTAAGTTGTTAGGAAAGGGGTGATCCAGTAGTGATGGAAGAGGGTTGGGTTCCAGCCTCACGTCCTTACACAAGTCCAAATAATTCGGGGCACACAGAGTGGAAATATTCTTTTGAAATGTCCTATTTAGACTGAGATCCCTAAGGCAGAGACCCTGTTACCGGGTGTTTTGGAACTGCTTACTGTGGAGAAGCAGATGGAAAATGGGCCTCCATTTGGACATCTCTGTGGAATTGGTAATAATAGTAGAACCATGACTTTATTTGTTACGTTAATGCAATACAGATCTTTATTTATCCCAGAGGTATTTGAAATAGTAAGGGCTGCAGTGGAAAATAAAACAGCCTGGTGGTATTAACATTGAGTACACTGTTAACCTTGGCTATAACACAATGTCAGCAACATTTCTAATTTTTTTATTTTCTGTGAACTGCAAGATTTGTACATAACCTATTTCTTGCTGTGCTTGAATCTAGTTACTTTTCAGATCTGTGGTATTTCTGCCTAAGTGTTCTTAAACGTTTAGCTGCTGGTCTAGAAGAAAAAAAAAAAGTGTCAGCACATCCATCAAGGACTGTATTATCATTTCTAGACATTATTTTCTAAGAAGCAGAAGTTTAATAGCTGGAGCTGAGCAATTAAGTATATTTAAACGGTTTTTAAGCTGGAAAATTATCTAGCAAGCAAAGGCTTAAATAGATCAAATAATTTTCATAGGTGCTTTATTGATTTAAAAAAAAAAAATCTTAGGAATTGCTTATTATTTAGGTCAACAAAAGCACACAGAAATACTGGGGAGTTTGTTTGATTAAGTGGGCTAGAGTGCTAGGGATGTCAGCCCAGAAATCAGGCCACGTCCGCTCCAGAAACCACTGAGCAAACACCTTTAAACCCCAGCACATTCTCCGTATGAAGTCGAGCCGTTCAGACACCGTCTCCTACACCAAAGGGCCGGGCGCACATCACCGTCCCGAGACCCGGCTGTCCTCTAGCGCAGACCAGCCGCTGCCCCGGCCCAATCCGGCAACAGGCGTCCCCGCTTCGGGACGGCACGTTCGGGGCCCGCCGGGCCGGGCTGTCCCCGGGCCGAGCGGCCGGCAGCGCTGGGGCGGCGGGCACGGCCCCGGCGCGGA
>VWYH01003089.1:2316017-2342976 GCA_013399365.1 Pampusana beccarii | reverse complement strand
GAGCGCGGGCGCCCTCCGGTGGCCGCCGGGTGGGGGGACAGGCTGGACCGGGGGGCGGCACCTCCCCCCTGCCCCCGCGGAGCCGCTCCCCACACCGGCAGCTCCCCACACCGGCCGCTCCCAGGCGGAGAACCCGGTTCTGAATGTTTAGGGTTGGTTTAACTCGTGCTGTTAGATCAGTCGAATTTTATTAATTTAGGGTTGTGATTTTAGACTTCTGCGGTTAAAGTTTCAAACACTCAACAGCTATTATAAACGTCATTGAAATATTTCAGGTTCCCAATATGTGGCTTCTATGAAATCTTTGCGCAGATGTCAGTGTCCAGTTGTAAGTGCTGTGCTCTCCATCACAAAAGCAGAGACACCACTGCAAAGCAGTGACATGGATACCTACGCAGAGGGAAATAGATCATATGGAAAAAACGCCACCAAGGGAATACCTGGGCAGTACAGATAAGTTCAGTGAACAAATCAGGGTGTTAGAGCTGGACGCTGCACAGACTAGGCTCACTTTTTCTATCACAGAAGTAGTTTTTCTTCCATTGTAAATGTTAAAGGCACATCCTGTCAGAAATGAGGCTTTATCATTGCCTGCTAGCCAAAAGCTAGTGCTGCTCCATACTGAATGTGTCTTAATTTACATCACTGTGGTTCCTCACTTGAAGGCACTATCCACTTCAAAAAGCAGAAGGAGTGATCTGTCCTCTGCTAACTCTGTTCAGAGCTGAAGATTGGTTCCAGTCTTTAAACTGCAGCCAAATGTCTTTCTCTCGAGTTTGCTATTTCAGAAAGCAAAAAGCAATGTCAGTACCTGTGGAACACAAGGGCCTCCAAGCCCTTCATCTGTGAGTCATCCTCAGCCATGAAAGCAATGCTCCTCGCACAGCTAGAACAACGTGCGAAGCATGTAATGAAGGGCATCACACAACAAATATCGTATCACATCAGGGAATGGACTGCCTGGGGAGAGTTTACACCTTGTTAGTGTCTAGCAGAGTTATTACAATGACTGGCAGGGAAATCATGATTGTACTGAGGTTCTCTCTCTACAAAACAACAGGAAGATGTTCCTGCTCAATTACTCTCCTAAAAAGAGATCTAACAAATGTGAATTATTGAAAAACATCACTAGTCCTTTCTCATAATTACCCCCAGCTTTAACTGGAGTAAGTTCAAGGAACAAATAAACATATTAGAAACAGCAGTAGCTCACACTAGATCCATTTTTTGTAGTATTTGGAAGTCTTTTTTTTTTAAGTTTGTAAAGTTTAAAGTAATGGCCTGCCAGCAGTGATAGCTGGTCATCAGCTGAAATCTTCCGTGGAAGGTTCTTGATTTTGGTCAATTGACTTTATAACTTTGTAGTTCTACTTTTCATTTAGCGGCCAAAGTCACAGAAACCTTTCCAAGACTAGTGACAAGCAAATTTGCCTGCATTACAAAACTCCCCAAAATCTCTTTTTGCAAAGGTTGAGCATCACCACACACTGTACCAATAGCATGGTGCAATTCTTTTGTAGCAAGGTGTGCCTATTCTCATTTTGAAATGTGCCCTGTAATATCACAGGTGTTTTTACAGTACCATTTTGGTTGTAACAACTAAATCTACAATAATTCAGCTTTGAGGAAGGGGATTTTTTTCTTCAGTAAGGCACCCAAGCTATTCCCTCTTTTGTCAAGAAGGCAGAGAAACTGTAGGGAGGCTGGCAGAGGCTGCTTAAGGAGAGAGCAAATAAATGCAAGACTTGCTGACACCTGGAGATGTTTCCTTTCTCTGCCCTGGATCCCAGTGTGCACTGGCCAAGGAATGACACTATTGAAACAAAACTGGAGGGAAGGTTATGAGAAGGGCCCCGGCTGATGGCACAAAAGAGGAGAATCAGGTTCACCATTTTCTTACGAACTCTGAAGCAGAA
Source organism: Pampusana beccarii (assembly GCA_013399365.1). NCBI lineage: Eukaryota > Metazoa > Chordata > Aves > Columbiformes > Columbidae > Pampusana > Pampusana beccarii. The sequence continues at coordinate 2,341,060 of VWYH01003089.1, read as the reverse complement.
TCCAGGACTCTCTCATCTAAACCTTCACTTGTGACTTTGCAGCAAGTACCTGTGCAACATCTTGGTAGTGCTGCACTTTTCTTCTTTCTAATTCTAGCCCCTGAAGACAAAGAAATAGTTATAAGTGTTACTTCATGTAGAGGATGTCTTTGTGGTACCGAGTCTGCACATAATCAATATTCTTTCAGTATGAGATGATGTTTTACCATTTCCTCAGTTTTGCTCCATCTTTTTAAAAAGGGAAAACATTCAAGAGATTTTTTTTATAATAAGGATTTGCAAGGAAATTAACACTTCCTTGACAATCTTAGTCTTGGCCTTTTAAACAGACTTAGTAGTCTTTATTCTCTCCTTCAGTCATTCTGTATTACACCCCAATGTGGCTCATGTTGGCCCCGTGGTTTGTGTGCAGTGCCTTTAAAACAGCTGCTGAAGTCCCACTGTCTTGGCTTCTACCTGGAAGCCATGAAAACCAGCCATGCAGAGAGCCCTGTGTGATAGCCCTAGGATGGTTCATTAAAAAAAAAAAATAGCATGAGTAATGGAAGCACAGAAGTTTTAAGCAAAGAGCAGCAATCCATGTTGCACAGGTTAGTGTGGTTTCAGGAGCAATTCAGATGGTTAGCAAACTGTGGCACTGAGCAGTTCACAAATAAGGTATGTGAATACTTAACCTTGTTCAGCTCATCACTGTTATGTTTGCATCAGAAGACACCTGTTCAATAACTGCAGACTTCCCAAGCAGTCCCTTGAGCCTGGCAGCAAGTTGTGAGAGCTTCTCTGGTTGTCATTAGGGAAGCTAAGGACCTGCTCCCTGCTCTGCATGTGGTCAGCCTTCCAGAGATCAGGCTATTAGCAGGCACTATAATAGGAAAAGACACCTCAGGACTAATTTTCCTAGCTAGAAATTGCGTTAGTGGTGCACACGAAAGGGTAAGTTCCTAAATCCATAGAGGCTTCTGATGCTATGGTGGGTTCAGCTGCCAAAACTACTGTCAAGTTTTCTAAAGCTTTGAGTTCAGACACATGTTTTTATTTGATCTGTGTTGCATGATTTAAACCTGATTAAATCTAACACCTAAAGGAATAGTCTAAAAATAGGTGAGATGTTGTTTTCTCCTTTGGTAGATATCTGGAGAAAGTAGTAAAATGCAATAAATTGGAACCCGTTTAAATATTAGTTCAAAAATGTCATCAATTGGGAGATATTTTTGAAACTCATTCACTTTTGAGTTTAATCAAAATGTTTATGAAAATGGTAACAACAATGCTAGCACTCCCAGTGGTAGAATGGAAAATTAATTTTTAATTAAATGATATATAATTAACATCACTGTTAGTAGGAAAGAGAAGAAATGCGCTAGTTTTGAAGTCGATAGGAAATAGTTCTGTGATAACAGAAGATCAAAGATGACATGTTCTAATGAAAATGTAAAATGCTGCGTGAATATCAAAGAGATATCTACAGCTCCAACAGACATTGTCAGGTCATAGAACAGACACCTGAATTCTTCTGGAGTTGGCTTTGCCTCCACTGGCTTCAAACTCTGGATTTTCTCAAAGCCTGCACAGGAAATCAAAAGCAAAGCTGGGAACCGAACCTGGTTTTACTGTCAGAGTTCCTCCTAAAGTCTTTAAAACTTCCACTGATGTTATATCAGCCTGTTGGTAAGCTGAGCGACTCAATCCTGAATGAAAAGTAGAAGTAGTATTAGAGCTAGCTAATAATTGGTCTTTAATCTTAAATTCTGTCTTTGCTTCCTGTCTTCTCCGTTTCCACACCCAGAAGTTTCCCTGGGCACAGAGGAGGCAACATGACTCCTGTCAAACAGAAATTTCACATAATAGAAGGCTGAATTCCTGATTAACAGCAGCTTCTTCCACTTTAACCACAACTATTTAAGCCAAATAATAAAACAAAAAGAGTCAAATTGTGCCTCTGTTTCAGATGGATACACCACTGATGATATTGAATTTTACTGGAATGGAGGAGAGTCTGCAGTAACGGGAGTTAATAACATCGAGCTCCCGCAGTTTTCTATTGTTGATTACAAGATGGTATCAAAGAGAGTGGAATTTACAACAGGTAAGCACTGTCTAGCACCCCTGCTTCCCCAACCCAGATATATCAGTGTCTGATTTTTTTTAGGCATTATTTGTTACACAGCTTCTTTCTTTCAGGAGCATATCCTCGGTTATCACTTAGCTTCCGGCTTAAAAGAAATATTGGATACTTCATTTTGCAAACCTACATGCCTTCCACACTGATCACAATCCTGTCGTGGGTATCTTTTTGGATCAATTATGATGCCTCTGCAGCCAGAGTTGCTCTAGGTAACTTCTTTTCATAATCACTGAACTAAATAGATACTTCTTGCCTTTGAATACAGTAGAACCATACAGCTGACTGCAGCAGCATTAATTATGATCTTACACAAGCAGTGTAGGGTCTTCATTGTCAGGAAGGCAGGCAGATCTCACCTTGCCTACATCTGAAGTTTTTGCTTTGCAGTCAGGTTGGGATCCTGACTGACTTCCAGTTGCCATAATGGTCTTTGGATCAGGCCAAAAGTATCTTGCTTCCAAACTGATGTGTGAAGGTCTAATTCAGGTATCTAAGGGTGTCTTCACTGTGCTGCATCAACATCTGGTTTATGTTAAAAAGCATCCTCTCAGGCCAGATGTGTGGCTGGAAAGAATATACAAGATCCTACTGACATCAGTGGAGATATACCAGCTTACACCAAATAAACCAGTTTAACCTACAGAGTTGGTTATTTCCCATACCATGTTCCTTCCAACAACTTTCCTTTAGAGCCAATTATCTTCTGCCACCACCTGCACTTTAAAGCAGATGTGCTTTTCTAATGCTAATGCCAGAAAGCTATTTTGTCCCACCTCTCTGTAAATTCAGCTCATGCACCAGTGCCCAGAGCCATTATCTGGATGCACAAATGACCTGTGATTAAAGCAGACTGAAAAATAATTTCATCCAGCTAAAACAAAATGCACATACGAAAAAGNAAAAAGAAAAAAAAAGAAGAAAAAAAGAAAAAGAACCATGCAGTGTTGGATAGCACAATGAGATGGAAATGCTTTATTTGCAAGCACCCCTTTAACAGGAAAATGTGTTTTGGTACAAGCATATATATCACTTTCTCTTCATCAAATACCATCACTTTATCATAAACCTTCACTATCTCCTTTCAAACCTCTATTTTCAATCAAAAGCTAGATACTTATTTCAGTTCCTCAGAGCAATGCAAACCACTCTATGGGGTCAAGCAGGGCTACTGCTGTAAATAAAGAGAGAAGCATTTCCTGACATAGAAAGAACAACTCTGCTATCCAGGTCAGCTAACACCACATTCCCTAGCAGAGCTATTGTCAAAGTTAAGGCAAGATGTACCAAGACAGCCTGGGCTTTTGAAGGCTAATTTGTTTACCCTCCAATGTATGGAAAGCCAAGGAAGGTGCTATCAGCAGGCCTGCAAGGGTATCTTCCTTTCCAGTCCTGTACAATGCATTCCTTTGGCTGTTAAACTGATCACCTAATTAATCCATCTGCATGAGAAGTGCATGGTATCTGGGCAATGCTGCCATTATGCCTTTCATGCTCAAATATCCTTCCCTGTCCTGTTATCTTCCTTCTGCAGGAATCACAACTGTGCTGACAATGACCACCATCAGCACCCACCTCAGGGAGACCTTGCCAAAGATTCCCTACGTAAAGGCAATAGATATTTACCTGATGGGATGTTTTGTGTTTGTGTTCCTGGCCTTGCTGGAATATGCCTTTGTAAACTATATATTCTTTGGGAAAGGACCCCAGCGTCAGAAAAAGGCAGCAGGCAGGGCAGGACGTGCTACAGAAGAAAAGAGCAGACTGGAAACAAATAGAGTCCAGGTAAAAAGTTCAAGCTAACTTTTCAAACATTATTTCTGCCGTGACAGTGTTGATGTATATGACGACAGAGATAAATGCGGTTTGAACACATATGCAAAAGCATTTGAGATTGTCCAGAGAAATATCATATTCTAAGGAGATTACAGCAGCATATGGTTTGTTCTGTCTTCAGCTGAAAACAGAGTAAGAAACTACAGAAAATGCAAATGAATATTCAGAACCAGCAGTTCTTTGCAGCACAGAAGAAATACAAGGGGTACAAGGAAGTTAAATATTTACCATTTCAACTGTATATTTCTTTGCTGTAGAAGGTGGTATAGAAGACATGTTTATTATATAGTTCCTCTTCACACACAGAAACTTCACCAAAAATAGAAAGCAAAGACAGACACTGTTACTTCAGTGAGCCCTGAATGAAGTCCACACCTCTGAGCTTCCAGGAGCACAAGGAGGATACTGCTAGGTTATAACAGCTTTCACAGACGTCAGGATTTTTCCCTCAGGCTGAATTCAATCAGACCACAGCTACCCCCTCTTAAAAAACAAGCCAGACAAATGCCAGGAAGTAATACTATGGACATTTTTTTAACAGGGAAAAGTTTAATTTAGCAGTGCATCACTGAGCACTTGCAAACTTCTATAAACCTATTCCCTTTTTTTCCCCAGTTTTTCAGAAATAAACACTTCCATCATGTGTATTTGGCCCAGTCTGACTCAGAGGAAAATACGTATCCTAATGAACCAAAATTTTTTTTCTGTTCTTTGCTTTTCTTACAATATATTACATCAAAGTATTAATGAGATCTTACCCAGTCTGTTCAATAAACTTCTGTACTGCTGTGGTCTGAGGTGATAACATTTGGACAAAACTATATTTGAGCCCTCTGTTCAGCTTGAAGAATGAAACCAACACATGAAACTCTTAACAGGTAAGACTTTAGCTTGATGAAGGGTTGCGATTTCACGTACATGTCAGGAAGTGCATTTCAGAAAACTCTGTGATATTTTATTAGTTGTAGACTTGTGTGTCTTATGTCCCAGCAGCCACACCACTACAGCTAAGCATCATCTAGAGAGTCATCATGTCCTCAGTCTCAGTGGACTCATGAGCCCATTAAAAGTGGTTACCTGCATTTGCCTCCTGTCCCAGTGTGTAGGAGATGCTTTATTACAGTGGATGCACAAATGCAGTTCAGGCTTGCAGCAGTCTCCAATGTCCCACAAAGTATTGCGCTCCACAGGGCAGAGAAGATAAGCCACCCTGTTATGGATTGTTGTATGCAAACACTCTCTATCCATTTCTACGGAAGATAAGGAAGGGGGAAAAAACAACAAAACCCACAAACTCTGACCAGCCACCTCAACAGCTCCTGAGAAAACCCAGCCTAACTGAGAAGAAGCACAGTAAGGGTTTATGATAAGAGGGAAGCAACACTTCTTCAGAGGTCAGCCTTGGCTGCATGCCCCAGTACACTGGACTGAATAAAGGATGAGAAAGTATAAAGGATAAGAATGCAGGTAAGCTCTTTTTCCCACATATTTAGAGACTTAGTTTAACTAACAAAAGGCCCTAACTCATGACCAAGAGCTTCTATCTAAATGTTACACTGGCAGTTACCCTGAGACCAATACTTAGAATGGGATGGAAAGTATTTACAGCCACAGTTGAACTTTCAGAGTACCACATGCATACACCAGGATTTTTCTGGCAGAAAACAGAAGGCATACACACCTTGTACCAGGATTCATAAGTGTTCACACTTTAGACTGCAATTCCATTCTGGGATTGAGAATACTTAAGTGAACAGACTGCTTTCTACCTATATAGTGCAGATTTGTGATTTTACATACATACGTATGCACATATACACACAGACACATGTGTGAATGGATATCAATGGATTTTGGTATCCCACTGAAGAAACACTGATGTGGCACCTTGTGAGCATTCACTTTACTCATCATGGAAATTCTGATGTCCAACAGCTGTACTTCTGTCTTCGTCAGGAAGAATGCACATGACCAGAGCAGTGGGACACAGTAAGGTTATGCAATCTCTAGTGAAGACAACTCCCAGCCCCTCCCCACCGTGTTTTTTTTCACTGGTATTACGATGTCTGTATCAGAGAAGGGGAGAGTATTTTGGAGCACAAAAGTACAGCTGTAAGTATATACAGCTATAGGATATTTCTTTTCATTTTACTCTTGACCCGTATCACTTATCCATACAGGGGCCTATAACCAATAGAAGATATGTAACAGTGCTTCCTCTCTTTCTGCCAGGTGAAGATATTGCTCACTCCCATCTGACAGACAACTACCATGACTAAAAGAGTTAAAATTCCTTCACCAGATAACAAAAGCCTTGGACATGTGAGCAGCATTCAGCAAACTGACTACCATATTAACACAGTATAGAGAAGACCGGATGGAAAAGGAAACCATACTGCTGTTTCATATGTGGCTGTTCCTTGCTCTGCAGACTGAGGAAGGTGGAAATAAAACCTCTCCAGTTTTACAATTTATGCCATTTTAATTTTTAGTATGCAAAAAAGTACTAATTTGTAGTAAATAAGCTTTCTGTTTCTCTAAATAAAACATAAAGACTGTTTGTATCTCCTTGTGCATTTGTCAAAGCTAGATGTCACTGAGGAAACCACCATAATTATCGATAAAAAGGACAAACCACCCAGCAAGAAAATATTTAGGTAGTCCATGCATGCAACTGCTTCCGTTTCCCCAGACAATTATGATGTGAATAACCATTACACAGAAGGTGTCTCTTAAGCATGAGAAAGACATAGGTTGCAATCATAGTGCGAGTGAGAAAGGGGCTGAGCCACCAAGGCAACACAAGGCAGGCGATAAATGGTTTCTTGCTCCCCAGTTATTCACTGCATCACGCCTTCCTTTCAAACCTTCTGTGAACTACAAAACACCTGCGATGGAAAACCAGAGACCAGCCACAGGCTACAGTGGAGACATAGGATTTTCCAGTGCAGTGGAAAGGAGAAAAAAAGAAGGAGCACATAACCACACAACTAGCTCAAACTTCAAGTAAATCCAAACCTGAATAAGTATATTCTTGCTGAGCACAACCTGTTTCTTTGCAGGTCGGATTGTGATAACAATCCTGCATTTGTTCCAACAAGACAGTTTTTATGAGTAACATGGCCCTGAATCTTTCATCTTAAGAGAAAGAAAAGATGTTTCTGTATTGAGACAAAAGTTCTTACCTCTATCTCCGGACAGTTAACACAGTATTTGAGGTGCGTCCTCACCAGTGCCAAGTACAGGGGGGCAATCACTTCCCTAGTCCTGCTGGCCACACTATTTCTGATACAAATTAAAAGACTGAATTGCTTCATGATGTATACAAATTATCCCACCTAAAATAATTTAAATAAAATTCACTTTTAAATAAAACAAGTTCATTCATAATACTTAAAGCAGGAATTCATGTGCTGCTTGTCTTATAATAAACTGTGAGGGCACGTTAGTTTAAGAAACATTCTTGTTAATCACTTTAGATTGTAGGCAGTTATGAGCTGCCTTCACAAAGTGAAGCCAGAACACCTGCTTAATGATGCTTGCAGTACTGTTACTACTATTGTAATAATAAAGTCAATTAGTTTAAACATTAGATCATGTAATCAGAGACAGCTCAAAGAACCATTTCATAGAACTGGAAAGAAAAGGTTGACCTATCAAAACTTCCAAGAATTCTAAAAAAGTCTCTTTTTACACAGAGGCAACTCTGGGATCGTTGTTTTTTCCACAGAAGGTGTGAGAACTTAGGAGTAATGTATAGTTCCATAGTTACGGCAGTCCTCTGGACAATAGGAAACCCTAGCTTTGATCTTACATCTGCTTAAATTTGAAGACTTGACATAAAAGGTATAAACTGGGTAGGCCATATCTGAAGTAAAGATTGCAAACACCATGCTGGTTTGTGACCAGCTGAATCCTTTCTAACCCAGAATATATTAGCTTTTCCCACCAGTTGCCAGGTGGAACCAAGGCTTTCTCTGGCTTCCAGCTTTTCTCTGCAGCAACCCCGAGAGACTGGATTTCTCCGTGTGCTCTGCTTGGAGTTTTTTCTTGAACATACTTTTATTATACCATTTCCTAGCTCTGCTATGTCTTGCTAAAAACATCAAGCTCAGACTGTGAACAAAGCATTACTTAGTCACTGGTGGTTCACAAGAGTAGATATTGTCAATAAGTAATCTTTTTTTCCTTGGTATAAAGGCATCCCCAGACAGCCGTGGTATAGATTGTAATATATTTGGGGTAGGTCCAAAGCCACAGTTTACAAAAAACAATTTTAATACTCAAGCCTCAAGGCAAAGTCTTTGAAGTTTCATTTAATAGGTCTGTGTCCTGATGTGTATTTCCCTCATATGAGCTACAGTGGATGTTTAAATATCTGGGAATTTGAAACATCTAGGAAGTCTTTATGGAGAAGTCAGAAATCATCCTGGAAACACCAAAAAACTTTTCCTATAGGAGGTGCTACTACAAACATGTAGAAAACTAAAGATGAGTGAAAAGGTAAATACTCTGTAGCAATGCAGCTATTTATGGATAATTACATTCATATATAAAAAAGGAAAAGTTATTAAAATATTTTATATAAATATACATCTATTTTTTGTGCCAGACATGTACATACTGGTTGCAGTTTCCGGTTTTTTGCTCAGGTACTTACAACAGTGCCCTGACTAACAGCATAAATAAAGTTATAAACATATTTGAAACAATTGCTTCCAGTACCAACATACAAAAATGCAACTGAATGCAAGGTTTCATTGAGTAAAATGAATTATTCTATCTGCACATGAGCAAGTTAATTGTATGCTGTGGAGAGTAGGGATTTCCATCTCTGCAATATAGTAATTCTCCAAAATTAATTCTCATCACAAGCACATTACAGTAACTGATAAAATGCACATGTACCTCTATGTTTTTCGTGTGATTAATCCATTGTTAAAAAACTCTTCTTGAAACTAACCCACGGTTCTAAAACTGTATAAAATCGACAGAGATAGCTACATTATTTTTCCACCTTGAGTACATGAAAGCTTAGGGTGTCAGATCATCAGACATTAAAACTCAGTATTTCATGAAGACCATGATCTAAGTTAAAGATAAAACTAGAAAACTCTTGCTTTACAGGGGATGAGATACTGAATTAAAAGGTCCCAGACCAAAAAGCTGGGTCAGAATGGAAGATATTTAGATGCCTAACGAATAATTCCACACCAGTCAGGAAAGTGTATTTTCACTTCTGTTGATGCTATACAAGACACGACTGTCACTGCAGCCCCAGGAGCACATTGGCAGTAGAGCCAGAAGGTACCTGTCCATCTGGGAGACACCTTGGCTTGGCTGAGGAACCCGTCTAATTGACATTCCTTCCTTGACACAGGTTGATCTCCACGGAAACATGCTTCTGAGCCCACTTGAAATACGAAATGACGTGAGCAGCTCAGACGTGTTCACGAGCCTCCGTGACCCACGAGCCACCACGTACACGTACAACAGTGCCAACCTGCAGTACAGAAGAGCCACTTCCAGCAGAGACCTCTACAGTCGGGGCGCTTTGGACAGGCACAGGCTCCATAAAAAAGGACGCTTACAAAGAAGGGCATCCCAGATCAAAGTCAAAATCCCTGATTTGACTGATGTTAATTCCATAGACAAGTGGTCCAGAATGGTCTTTCCCATCACGTTTATTCTTTTCAATGTTGTTTACTGGCTGTATTATGTCCACTAATTTATGCAATAACGTTACCATAGACTGACATAATTAGACTTGGGTTTTTTTCCTTCTAAATTTTGTTAACTCTGAAGAACTACAGTAGCCACAATGTTACATGTTCAAGGTAAGACACCCAACCATTGAATACTTCTAGATTTAAGGTTTAAAAAAAATTAAAAGAAGCCAACCCAAACCCAGCCTCACTATATGCAGATCAGAATAGTACAGATCTGCTCCTAAAGAGCATCTTCAGCAAAAGTGGGATACCTCAATTTTACAAAGCATTTCTGCATTACCCATGATGCTTCTTTACCTGCTTTTGTATTTTTTTAAGTGGAATAAAATTTAGTCCTGCTGTATTCCCACAGCAGCATGCTTCCGAACAAGACAGTAAAACAACTCAAAGCAGTAGCCATGTCACAGTCTTTCAGTATTCAGTGTGTAAAGAAATTTGAAGAAATAACTGTTCGAAAGATTATAACTGCTACATCATGCACCATTTCAAAGCTAGTGGTTATACTAGGAAGTATCTCCATAGTGTCTGTGACAAGTACCACTCAAGGACATGTAAGTCAGTTCACATTTTCAGGGAGGCAGGGATCTTCAAAAGAAAGGGCAGCAGAGACAAATCCCACTGAGTTTCCAACTAAAGAATCAGTTGATTGCATCTGACTGGAATTTTGTTATTTCCACAAAGTGGCAAAGTTGAAATTGTTGAGAACAATTGTGCCATCTGTAATTTTGTGTTAAAAAAGTAGAAAACAAACACGTGTTCATTCCTGGAAGCAACTACAGCGGGATACTCCAGACCAAGACTTGCTACTTTTCTTGACTCCCAGTTTTCCCATGGCTGGTAATTGCACCACTTTCACCCAAAAGCTGGCAGCTGTCTGGGAACAGGTCTGAGGAGAGTTCTGCACACAGATTTCCTTACTCGGCTGAGGAACAGGAGATGCAGCTGGGTCTCACGGCACACCGGTGATGGCGGGAACGCTGCTGCTGAGGAGCTGCCTCTCCCCACCCGGCTGCTGGCACAGCCACGGCCCAGGGCCTGCAGGCGAAGTGAGCTGCACGCAGCTGAGGAGCAGTAGGTCGGTCCTCTCCTCTCTGTATCAAACCCATTTCCCTGCTCTGTTGCCAGTTTTTTCTAACAGTGTTCATACTACGTTGCCTAACGTAGCGTTTTCTTGAAATGGAGCTACTATCAGTTAAATTTTATTTTGTATTGAAAGTGTTTTGTACTTGTAGGAGAGTCAAGATATGGAAGCCAACAAAGCCTACGTATGTACTGAGATGGTTGTTACCGGTGCCAGCTGGTACAGAAAGAAACACTGATCAGAACAGTAAGCAGCAATACCTGCAGTTAGGAGTTAGTAAGGAATAGAAATGAGCGATATGGAAAGCTTCTTTGCCAGTTCCTCATTGCCTGGCAGTAAAGCCAACTGATGACTTTATTGCCAGCTGACATTACAACTTCTTAATCAGAATGTAATAATAAATGAAACACTCCTACATGTTAACCTTTGTCACATCCTGCAAGACCTCAACCTCCTAACAGATCAGGACCCGCTGCCCTTTCTCTTTGTGCAGCAGGCCTCTGCAGAAACAGTCTAGAATGATAAATCACCAAACAAGAAAGGGAATAGCTTTAATGTACTCATTACAAAAAAATAAAAGGCTGAAAAACAGGCATTTGACATTGCTAATCCAGGAGGGTCCTTGAGACTATCAGTTTTTCTGTGGGCTCCAAAGTGCCAGTCTCATCCCAAGTTCAGTGGAGCACAAGGTGATCTTCTCAGCTGTCGCTTCTCTGCTACAACTTCAACTTCCAGCCTATTGAAGAGCCGCACAATTTTACCAGATTAATCATACACTAGGTGCAATTTGAGATGACTCAGGATAAATATTAATTCAGTCAAATGGCTCTTCTGAATAGGGTACTGCTATCCCCACCTTAAAATAAATCCAAATAATTTTTCAACTTTTGCACTGTGTCAGCAACCAAAATAAGAACTGTCACATGTAATCCCACATGGGACATTTTGATTAATTTTTCAGTCAAATTTAAACAATGCTTAGATCAATAATATTTTAGTGGCAACTAACAATATTTTGAGATCATAAAGTAAACAATACACAGAACATATGGAAGCGTTGCATTGTAAGCAAACTGAACTTTTCATGATTGCAAAAAATAGCTCCAAGAGGGAGAGAGCAGTAGGGCCGTATGTGCTGTCCATTCCAAACACACACCCCGTTAAATGGTTTTGAATTCAGCTGGCACCAGACTTTACAAACAGAGAGAATAAGTCCATGAGCTAGTAAACTTGCCAGCTTTGTGGTTACATGCAGAAATAAATTTAAAGAGAGCAATACATTCTGCAGATTTGTAGTGTAAAATACTCTGTGGGGAAAAACAAAAAACTGTCAGTGACCCATGTTTTTGCATTACCTGATTTCTCAAAGATACTGACAGACAGGCCACAGGTCAGTAATTTAATCCAGCTGTCCCAGTGGTGTGGAGACATTACAACTCCTCCTTATAGTGGACATTTAGGAGGTGCCAGAATCCAATGTGATACTGAAACAAGAACTTAGGTAGAAAGGGAACCCTTGCCTCCTACTACAGAAGCAAAGATCAGCTGTACTGTTCTTCAATATTTTTATTGTAGACTCCTAACATCTGCATACACTTATTTTCTAGCTTATGGATCATCCAGCTACTTCACGTACAGATGTTAGGCACATGGGCTAAAAGCATTTATATGGTACAATTTCAAGGAAAAAAAAAAAAAGGCGTATGGAGCAGAGGAAGGGCCATTAACAAAGCGAGAACACTGCAAACACAAAACTCCTTCAGAACGGCATGTTCCAAAACAGCAGGGTCCAACCTCGTGCAGCAGGAGTCCTTCAACAGACGTCACCGACACAAAACCCAGCTCTGCTGCCAGTTTTGAATGGCACACAGCGAGGTCTGGCTGTATTGAGAGCTGGAAGCGCTTGGCACCGAGTTTTGCAAGCAGAGGCTAGTAACCACACCTTACTGCCAGGGTGGCAATATCTTAGCCCAGGGACAGCATCTCCTGCCCCCCACTGATCCCCTATCTGCACATTTAACCACTAACTCTGGTAATGAAAACAGAAATTGGCATACAAGCTTGCAAGGCACATTGGATTTAACTAAAACGTCTTTCAAAGCATCAAAAGAGAATTAAAAACAAAACTTGGGAACAGGGTGTCTAAGCATAGCGATCACGTTTTCTCTCTTTCCACTACTTTTAGAAAAAAAGCAGAAGAAAATGTTTCTCACTTGAGAGCAATAGCTTGGCAGCAAGGAAAAGGCAGTGGTTATTAGAGGCACAGAATGGAAAAATGTGGATATTTATGGGTTACCCACCTACATTACCATCTGGAGCTAGGAATTAGTGAGCACAAAAGAAACAAAACCTCTTCCCATCAGTAGGTTGGAGTCATTTGGCTGGCTTTAAGTGATAAAAGTGAACAATGCTGTAATGCTAAGTTTGGTCACTGTTGTATTGTAGTAGTTGGTTTGCCTGCCCATAGGGAATGGAATTCAAACTCAGCAGAGATAAAGTCCTATTGCTGATTAGGTTTCGGGTAAACCCCTTTACAATTTGTGCCACTATTTCATGCAATTTGTGAGTTAGAACAGATTATTTAAATAAACTTGCACTGGAAGTCCTTTTTAGCTAGGTTTCCCAAACATAGGAGCTTCTACTGTCACTATGTGTGTGTGTGTGTTTGCCTATGTGGGAGTCTCCCAGTAATATTTTAATTGGCAATTTCAACCAAATGATAACAGAACGGTAAGGACCTGCTAGATAATACATTCTTACAAGTTTCAACAAAGCAGGTAGCTGAGCAGGGGACAGAGCTCCTGTTAATCCATCCCCCTTCTCTGGGAGAAAGGGACTTGATAAACCCCAACATTATTGGTCATAAGAGAATCCACACGAGAGAGCAATTCAATAAGCAGATCCACAGGAGAAAAAAAGGTTCATTGGTTTTCATGCTCTTGAAACTATTTATTTCACACATAATCATCTTTTAATCTCATTCTAATCTTGCTTCTCTTCAGCAGTATCACACCGAGTTAGGAATGAAACAGTGGCTAAATCAGCAACGTGTTTGGAGTGTGTATTTCTCCAAGAGCAGAGTAAATTAAACTGCTCCTCTGTGTTTATCCAGGGCTTCAAACTGGGATGGAGTCAGCCAGGAGACTGCAGTGATTTTGCTCATCACTCTAATACCAACGCAGCTGGGTAGCTGGTCTCCTTGGCTGAGCAAAACTGCTGGTTTACAAGAGCCTTATTGTTGCGATAGCAGGCGTGAGAGCTGGCACCAGCCCAAACCAGTGTGTAAGAGCCAGCTGCAGTCACTCCAATGGACAAACCAAAATCCTTCCACTTCATTTATACTCCCACACAATTCAAAACAATTAAGAAGGAATAGCAATAGTGATAGAAAAGGTCTTAAAACATCACAAAAAACCCCAACAATTTCAATATCACAGGGAGATTTCTGACAACATTCCTGCATTATATGCTACCACTGAACAGCACAGAAGTTGCTCTTTCAGAATTACCTGCTGGTTCACCTCGTTCACCTTTGCAGAAAATATTCCGTCTTTTGTAATTCAAAATATTAACAGCCCTATTATAACTTAGTATTTAACTCTATGAGCTATAAAACTATTATTTTAAGTTGTAGTGCAAGTGGGGGATTTCTTGAGATAAATCATGAGGAAAAGTCATCCAGGGCTGGGGACTGTGTTCCACCAGCTGCTTCTGTTACCCATCACTGGTGAACCTCTGCCCCTTCTCACGAAATGCCACATGCTGCAGACGCATTACTAACACTGCCTTGGGAGTACTAGTCAAAAAAGACCTATGTTACACCTGTTGCATACAAAAATGTTTTAAAATTGTTTCTGTACTCAAAAGCATAAAACAACACATCTGTGATTGTATAAGTATGTTTCTTTCTACCCCCATAGGCATCCACCCTGCAGCCCAAAGAGGGTAGGAGATCACAAAAGAATATTGAATTTCAGTATGTGATGATACCAAAATGTATATGTACAGGGTGAAAGAATTAAGAGACAAATGAGAAATCTGGTATTTTTTAAAGGAAGATCAGGTAATTTCAGTCTACTTTCTGTCTTGGAGTGCAGAGTGAACTCTAATTATGTTGTCTGCTCCTTGGTGCGTTTGTTTCTCAGTTATTTTATATGACATTTTGAGTCTCCATGTTATTAAAATATCACATCTTGTCTTGTGGAGGTGCCCGTGTATGAAATGGCATGGTAGTCATTCTTTTACATGTTTATTCTTGCCAAAATCCACTGAGTATCATTACCAATAAGGAGCTAAAATAATTACGTGGCAGGAGAACCATGTCATCTCTCTAGAGATGGTCTCTGATCAGTAATGTCTTTGTCTATCTGTATCTGCACAGTCTTACAGGAAAGTATGAAATACCAATCACACCACCAAAAATGTTCATAAAGATGGTTGCCTTTGGCAGATAAAGCATTTCAGTGAGAGCATCAACAACCCTGTTTTCATCTGTGAACATATCACTTTCCTTGTTCCCGTCTCTGAAACGTCATTTGCTGTTTTGATCTAGCTGACAACATATTACCTGATTTTTTTAGATTTTCAGAGGAGATGAACTTTGAATACTGTGTGCTGCAGAAAACAGCAGCTTTACAGAACAGAGGTGGCAAATCATCATTTCAAGAAAGAGCTGAATGAGACTTTGGCATAGGTAAAGAATTCAGGACTGGGTTTTATTAATACGAAGGCAGTTAATAGCAGTTCTCATCAGATCATCCAATGCTTGCTCTGGCTCCCATCTAAATAAACATTCAAACAAATGTGGAAGATCTGAAACCTCTGCATTCCCAAGAAACAGAATTCTTTCTTTTACTGTGGCCATTAAAAAAAGATCAACTAAAAAAAAAGTTATTTAATCTATACAAAGCTAGGACTCCTGCCACTAAAGCAGCCCCTGTGTACCTGTAGTAGTTTCCAGTTAGGAAAGTCTCCACACCTTCCAGTGCCTTTCACTATTGTATTTGCTAAATTAGCTGACTTATCTGATGCTAAAAAATAGCCACAGCTTTCTCTATGTGGGACCCTTGCTGGTGCTAGGCACATATTGAGAGTACTTTTGAGCAAAATTCCCAGCCATAGACAACGTGGAAAGTTGAACATCCAGTAAATCCTCCAGAAACCAGCCTAAAACATGAGGTTCTGCTCCTGCAGTGACCTTTCCACACAGCAGTCTGACGACGTGAACTACACAGGCTTGTAAAAGTCCAAAGGATGAATCTTTGTGAGATTTTCCCCCTTTACTATGTTTCAGCAGTGGTCTTCTGATCTTTCTGGAGCGGTCTCAAAGTACCTATAAACTGTAAATTTACAGGGGGAAGTATAGGATATTGCCAAATGTAATAAAAGTGGATTTAAAGAAGTAAAAAAGTTTATAGACCGTCTTGACACACAAAAGCATCCTCTGGTAATAGAAAAGTAAAAATCCCTTTATTTCTGATACTTCATGATAAATATTAATTCACAACTAAAAGTGATAGCAAAGTGTGCGTACTTTAGGACAAGGTGTTACTGGTTCTTAAAACCACTTTTCAGATAAAAGCATAATCATGTTTCAGCATGTTTTGTATCAGAAAGGCTTGCTCCAGAACTCAGAAATGTTCTACAGGCTTATACAGATATTTTTAAAACACAGCTTCTTGACACAGACAATTGCTTTGTTGCAAAAGTAGTTTTATTACGGTAGTCACTTCCATAATGAGAGATTGCTGGTCAGATCCAATTCTGATTCACTTTAGTGTGCCAAGATCAAAGATGAAATGATTGATCACAAAAAACATGATTTTTCTGAAATCAAGTGAAGATTTCTATGAAATGGATAGAGTGCAACGAATGCCAATGGAGGGCAAGTAACATTATTTTTATAACTAATTTTTATATTTCGTATCCAGATATGCTGCGTTTTCTGTTTCAAATTGCAGGTCTGTTTATGCAATGTGAATTCCTCTGGGTGCTTTTTACATGTTGAAACGAAAACTTCATACAGTGTGTCCATTATATGCACTATTTTCATTAGGACTTTCAGTTCAAACAGCCTACTGAACAAAATTTTGTTTCTAGTCTTAATTACATGCTTAAGAGGTCTGTACATAGCACCTGCAAAACCACAGGGATTTTACCAATGTATTTGTGAGGGTTATTTTCTTCTTTTTGCCCACACAACCACATGACCCAGAAGTGAGCTGCTCTACAGGGGGGAACACGAGGAGTGTCCCTGAAAGAGGACAAAATAGGGAGCATCGTCTGGGAACAACCATTACAAATTAGCATGACGGGATGTGCAAACATCACAGCCATTCAGCTTAACATAGCCAGCTAATTAGAAAGAGCTCAGGTCTGGAAGAACACAGGAAAGTATAGATATGGGCAAAGTGAGCAGATGGGCAAGGACAAAATTAAAAGTTATTTAATGTTAACGGAGTCTCTTCAAACTCCTGCACCTTTGATCTAATTCCTACACCTTCAGATCTCCCCGATTCCGCCCTTAGTCACAGACTCGAGTGGCTTTGTGAGTGACACTCCCCACATCACAGCCCCTCCATGGCTTTTGTTACCAGGTTCTTGTTTTTCAGTCTGGTCCCAGCACACAGCATCCCCAGGGGCTGTGACATGCCCTGCAGTGCTCTGTGCTCTCTGAAAACCTGGCTGGAAATGCGATGGCAACTTCCTTACCTGACCCCCCGTTCTTCAGCCCAGAAGGTAGCACGGCCAAGCATACGTGACAGACACGCTCCTGGCCACATAAGCTTGTTTTAGATGTTTCTGTTCCACTTACATTTTTTGCTGTTCACTACCTTTTCATGTCTACCTGCATTCACCAAAGTGTATATTGAAGCTGGCACCAGTATAATGGGGTTTGTGGAATCTCTAGCTTTTTGCATCAATTTGGCTTGGTACGGTCTCCACGAATGCCTTAACTGTCGCAACTGCAGACCTTGCTTGCTCCAGAAGTACCTAATACTCAGTGCAGAGACAGAACAAAACCATTTTCTGATAGATGGTGCAAAGCTCAGAACAGCAAGCTCTTTTCTCCATTCCATTTGGTCCTTTTCCTTTCCACCCACTGGAGGTCATCATGTGCCTTACGGGCAGTCCGTTTCCCTGTAGAGACCTGAGGTCAGGATGCACATTTCAAATGCAGTTCCATGACAATCATGTTTCAGCTGCTAGTTCTCAACTGCTCATCAACTGGTGCTCTTCTCCCTCTCTAGCTGTTCACATGGTGTTGTTATGCCCTGTCAAAAACATCATTTTGATGGTTATATAAAAAATACTTTCAATGAAGTCTAACACCCATGAAAAAGCAGCACATTGCACACTTACTGCTGCTACTTGATAACAGAAACTGTATTTTCTTTATTGAAAAGCAAAACCAAATAATCACTGAAATTGATTCTTCAGCTTTTCCTGTTCACTGCTGCAGTAAAGAACAGGACAAATACAGCATGCTACTGAGAGTGAAACACCACCACATACCGTTAGAGCAATTTAAAACCATTTTACGTGACTTGTTATTAAATTTTAAATGAAACTATACAAACTTTAAGTCTCTACTATTAAGTCTGAATATTTTTTAATGGCATCTACACTTAAAAATAAATGCTTCCTATCAGCTAGATACATGGCAGACTTTGCAACAGAAGTTTCATAGGTTGAATGTAAAAATGGAAGTTATCATTTGTGGCCTTTTATTATTGAGAAAACACAACTTTATTTTGAAGAATTTACTGCATTTTTGAACAATTGATCTTTGAAAACTAAGCAGTAGCAACACAGAAGTTCTCTTTAGCAACATACTGCAAAATAAGTTTTAAATATCCACTTTGATCTTCTTTGAAGTATAGACTTTCTAGGTATCTGCTTTGTTAAATGTCTCCACAGCACATGTATAAATCGCACAAATGGATCAGCACACAAGTGGCTTCTGTCCAACTGACATCCCAAACTTGATAGTGTACACTCTTGTGAAATAAATTGCTGTTTATTATTTCTGCTACTGTAAATAAAATGAAGTTTTCAGTCTTTTTGTCCTAAATGATAAAAACAGTGTTCTAACAATAAAAATCAGTTTAGAAAAATCAGCTACTGAAAGCTAAGCCTCTTGTATCTGTACAAAAGCCTTTTGGCAACATACACTATCACAGTATAATGAACACTAAAGCAGGGTTACACCTTCAGTGTGCATCATGTAATACAATCCATGAAGCATTGAAACACATAAGGCCATTTCAAAACAGTATCTTAATTCTTCTATAAAGCCACTAGACCTAGAGGAAAGGCAAGAGTCAAGACAAATATACGTATGAATAAAATAAAGAACCTAATCAAGGTATTCCTTAAGCTTGCAATTAGAATGTAGCATGTTCCCAAACAGACTGCTGGACAACCTGCAGTAACTCTTCCCAGATTTTTCTATAAAGCTAAACAAACATCAATTCCAACCTGATATTTTTAGCTTGAATTTGGTACCACTTAGGCAAGGTCTTTGTCTGTTAACTGATCCATTACCAAATTTCTGTTGCTTATGCATATTCAAGACTATGATCTGGCCATATCTGTTAAAGAACTTACAGTCCTTTCATTGTAAGATATATTTTCCACTCTTTCATTCTTAAAAGTTTTTACCCCTTCTCCATTTTTTTTGATCTTTCTTGAATTGCTGACACTGAAAAACATGCATATCTGACTAAATATGCCAGTACCAAATAAAACGGAAACAGACTACGTTTCTTACACATATATATTTTTTAAATGTTCTGTGACCCACAAAACTTGTGTGCTAGTTTTAATACTAGAAACACGTATTTAGGTTTCCTATCCATTAAGCCTTTTAATACCCTTTTATAAAGGCCTTCCTATGAGAGAGCTGCTTCTCCTCCTTCTCTGACCAGTCCTCTGAAGTCAAATTTTTTATATGGATGTGTTATTTTACAGTTTGCTAATATGAAAACATATGGCACAACAAACTATAGAGGAAGAAACTCAAGACCTTGATTTTGAAACTATGAAGAAGGTAAGTCGTCAATACTTTGCCTTTTTATACATACAAAACATGTTTAGACACACATGCATATTTAGAAGTACACATTAGTATTTATGTGAGCATTACAGATAATTTGCTCTTTACATACAGAAGAATGCTTTAACAAGCAGTAGAACCCAGAAGATTCCTGATGTACTCTTCTGCACTGTTACAGCTTCTAACTTTCGTTACATACTATGTATACAATAAAAACCCAATCTGGTTTCAGAAAGGCTTAGACTAGGATTCACCAGTCACCGCTGGAATAAGTGGGCTGGGAACATCCTTTTCACTGTCTACATAGGTCAGCCCCTCTCCAGCACTGCACCTCCTTCTGAAAACATGTATTTATGTGAAAAGCCATCAATTAAAACACAAAACTAAAACCCCCAAACTTTACTCTGAGTAAAGCCCCAGCGCTTCTTCCTCAAATTCCGAGCACTGGCTCAAGTTGCCTGGAGAGGTTGTGTTGTCATCATCCTTGGGAGACATTCAAAAGCCATCTAGACATGGTCCTGTGCAGCCAGCCCCAGGTGACCCTGCCTGAGCAGGGGACTTGGACAAGACGACCTTGAGAGGTCACTGCCAACTTCAACCTGTTCTGATTCTATACTGCTTTTATTTGTAAAGCTGATTTTTCCCAGCATCTAAAAAAGCTTAGTTTAGTGATTAATAAATCAGGAAGCAATTTAATGGTTATTCATACACAAAGTGTTTATTTACAAGTATAAATACATTAATGCTACAAGTACTCTTGTCATGTTCTTCATTATCATGACACCTTAGATAAGGATAACATATTGTGCAAGTAAGACGCCTTAGTTTTAATAGGCACCTGTGCAGACACTGCCAAAATTTAACTAAAACAAATATGGCACACATTGTAACCGATACTCTCCCATAGTTCTATAAATTTTTAGTACTAAAAGCAACTGTACATTGGGTATTCATATTTTTGGTCAAACAGATACAAGATTTTATTATTTTTATCAAAGGATTAGTAGTTTATTTGGTCACAAGTTTTAACAGCCTTCTCACTTCAATATTTTATAGCATCAATAACTTTCAGCTTTGCGGAGAACTACTTTTTTTTTTTGTCCAAGTCAATTAGGAAGCCGTCACCAGCAGACACTGTCAATGATGTGAATTCCATCATTTCAGTTGCAAGACAACCTTCAAAAAGGAGAAAAGGAATGAGATTGAAGTTGGGTAACACCAGAACTTAATCAGTCTACGAAATACAGCTTTTTGTTTTCCGTTACAGTATAATATACAACTGTATAAACATGTCTTTCCTCTGGAAAATACACCATCCCTCTGTTTTACAATATCACACAACTATCACTTCCAGTAACTTTCTTTAGCATTTACTGCAAGCAAACCATTCCTCATCTCCCTGTAATGAAAACGTAGAACGGTAACTTCCAGACCCAGCAAGATTCCCTCCACACAAAGCAGAACAGAGGGGCCATTTCTAGACTGAAATCCTCTTTGTGTACACATAAAACTAAGTAAGGAGATGACAACATCCCACAACTTTCAGACAGACCTTTGAGCAGAACAAAAGGCATGTGGAGACTCCCGTCCTGGAACAATCCTTGTTTACATAGTGTAGAGTTCATTACAAGCTACTATTTTTATTTAGTTTTGGAGGAAAAAAAAATCCAGGGGAAAGAAAGCTGTTGAGGGCTCTCCTTTCATAAGAACACCTCCTATATCTAGACTAATGCATTTATCTTACTGGGAACTGTGTAGCTATTCAGAAGTCTCACATCAGTCTCATTTAAGCAACTGATAGACATAATCTGTGTCTTTTGTACTTCAAAATATTAACAGCCCTATTGTAACTTAATGTATTTAACTCTACGAGCTATAAAACTATTATTTTAAGTTGTTATATACTGACAAAGATCTTTTTTCTAAGTGTTGGTCTACAGATTCCAGCTACGGCATCATAACATTATATAAAATATCTAAAGAAACCCCTTACTGGCTAAATGTTATGAAGCAACCAAAAGCTGCTAACTTCTAAAGCATGTTGATACAACACTTTCACACCCATCCTGCAAGACGTCAGAATTCCATCTCTCAGGTAAGACTTCATATTTAAGATATTTTCAGTTTAAAAAAAAAAAAATTACTTGCCTTTAAAACAGAGACAGAATTAATACTGGGAGGCAACTGAACAATGAGAGACTCCAAGATTCATAGTTAATACCAAAATGCAAGTCAAATGACACTTCTTCCCCTAACAATTTTTCTTCAAATCCTCATTTCCCTCAGTCTTTTCTATTAAGAAATCTGAGACACTCAAAATACAGTTTCACTTGAAATTTTCTTCTCTGGTTACTGTATTGGAATATTTGAAACTTTTTCCTGATTTACTATGCCATGGAAATTAAAGCATTCAGTTTCGACCAAACAACTCTCCCATTTGCATTCCCAGCCACTGGCATTTTGTGAAGCTGGGGGAATACTGGAGTTCTCTGCAACCTTTCCAAATCAACTCTCATCTGACACTTTGTCATTTAATTTGCTTCTCCTATTCTCACAGGAGTTTTTAACAGGGCTCTGAACAGACTATTATACTTATCTGGATTCTAATTGCATTAAAAAAAAATTCTAAACTAAACTGTGCTAAAAAACCTCTGCAGCCTACCCAAGCTAGTCTGCCTTACGGAAGGCTTCCTCTACAGTCATTTTGCCAATGACTGATTTACTTTAGGTCTTCAGCAAGATACCCAGAACAAACCAATTTCAGTTAAAATAAAGTCAATACAAGAAAAGTCAAGAGAAAAATATTTTATCAGTAAAAGCTACCTTATTAGCAGCTTCCAGTGCATTTATTAGGTTCTGCAACTCTTCTTTATTCATCTCTATAGAAACTGGTTTAATTTCACCATTTTCTCTCACATCCAAATCAAGATTGAGAAGTGGCATTTGCAGCATGGAGATCTTATCACTGGAGAGAGCAAGCTGGGCAGATTGATGAAACAACAACAAAGTGTAAGGTGGAGCCATTAAGATTTCAGTTTTTCATAGAATCACATCTGCACTTTATACTGAATGTGTATTACCAGAACATCAACATGACAAAACCAACTTCTCACAAGTCATCTCCACAGTTTTTGGTTTTGCTTTTCTTTTTCCCAGTTGTTGGGATGTTTGCTTGTTAATACCAAAAATATACTGAAATACATAAGCCCCTCTTCATAGCAATACATTTGTCAAAACAATTTGTTAAATTTACTGGGACACTACGTTTTTTATCCTAGGTGAAGATATAGGACGTATTTGATCATGACTCCTTAAAAGTGAAATATATGAATTCTTAAGTCACCATACTCAAACAGTTCTGGTAATCAACAATTAAGAAGGGTCTTATAGAATGGGACAGTTGGGAGAAAGAGGACACCTTTGCATTTTTCAACTCTCTCTACAGCTGATCAAACACTGCTTGTCAGATACCCTATTTGATAATCACTGATGAAGAGGTTTACATACTGACTGTGCTTTCTTTTTTGTTTACTACTATACTCACTATAGTATAAATAAAGCCTTTAAAATATACTAAAAATCAAAGATCAGTTGACAATACAGTATGTCAGTATTGTGCACTTTTATCTTATCTTAACCAGCTTAAGGAGAGGAGAAAAAAAAAAAGTGGTTTAAAGCAAAATGAATACAATAGTTCATACATGTACCAGAAATACCTATCACAAAACAGAAATTCAAAAAATGCTCCAGAAGAAAAAGTTAAATGAAGCCACAAGCAAAAACCAAGAGTTCACCTAAGTGTAGTTTATATTTTTGTCAGCAGTTAAACGCTGTTAGCAAGACATCAATCCCTACTAACAGTTCATCTGAAGCACAGCATGATGCCATATTTGCTCTTACAATATCTTGTCTGTTACAGACATTGCTCTTTGATTTCCAAAGCTGTTTGCCACACAAATTACTTAAATAGTTTTCCATTTCAACAAGTGTTAACAGCTCTACAAACCCACGGCTCCCACGGAGTAACTAAACATTACTTATACTGTTTAAGTATCTGATAGCGTTTAATTTAAAGCAGCTGTGTCTTCATAACACCAAAGCACCATTCGGCTTTAGGCAACACAGTTATCATTGGCTTATTATCAAAATAAGTTTACAGATAATTACTTCAAACTAATTATTAATAATTATTTATTGCAGGAATCTAAAAATTAAAAAAAGTCAGGGAAGCATCCTGAATCGGTATACTACTCTTAAAATTAAATAAATATTTCTTCTTCATTTGAGTAAAAATACTGTCCATTCAGGCTTCAAAATCATAACAAGCATACAAAACTTCCAAGTGTTCCTGAGTAACGCTCAATCTCCTTTTAGGAACGATATGGGTATTGCAGGTTCAAAAGAAAGAAGGATGGGGAAAAAAAAAACAAACAAACACCACAACTTTACAGCTTATACAAATTTCTGGAAATTCTTTGATGCATTGTGATAAATGTGCTTTTCTGATACCTATAAAAATGGAACCATGCTCCAAAACAAGCAGGTCTAAGGAGACTATATCAATATCTACTTCTGTGTTGGGAACACTTCTTTCAAACATTATGGCAACACTCTCACCTTCAACTGCCAGTCAAAATCCTGCAGCTGGGCAGAAGAGATTGCATTTACACTTTCCACTAGCGCATTCCGGATTTCCTCCTTTCTGCCTTTTAGACATTTTGTGATTGCTTCTTGATGGTTTGAATTTAACTCATTTATCTGCTGAGCAGCCTAAAAAAATAAAAATTGTGTTTGCTTAAACTATGAACCACAGAAATAGCATGCACCACCTGTAATAGCTGTGCTCCACAGATATCCAAGCTTTCTCATCTCTCCTACACTGCCCTCAGTGGCTGCTCTCTGTTTGATAGCTGAGTCAGTATTTACCACAGCAACATTTAAAAAAATAATAATAATTTTCTTGCAATTTAAAAGTAAACAGAGAATGGAGGATGTATTTGCCTTCTTAGACGTCACATTAAAATGAAAACAAAACAACAGAAATCACACAACACAGGTGTAGCTCTGAAAGCTTCTGAACATCAGAGTGGAGAAAAAATACATTAGCTTAGCTGAAACAGGCATACTGATTTCTACAGCAACACAAGTATCTTTCTTTGATCTAGTTATTAGCAGATAGTCAAAATACAAGCAATGGGTAGAAGACGAGAAGTAATA